>LGRX02032941.1:0-11679 GCA_001247695.2 Cymbomonas tetramitiformis
GCGTGTGCAGAGGGCAATTAGGGGCAGTAGGGGGCTACACGGCTCTGAAGAGAAGCGCGCGTGCAGAGGGCGATGAGGCGCACAAGGGGTTGCGGGGATCGTGAAGCGTCTACAGCCTCTGCGATGCGCACCAGCATAAAACTCTCCGGCAACGTGGAGCGTCTTCTTGGAGTCCTGGCGCGTGAGCAGAACCTGGCCGCTGATGATGACAAAGAAGTGGTCAGCAGAATCGCCCGCCTGGAAGAGGATGTCCCGCTTGACGTGCCGCCGGAACAGCACCGTCTGCGCCAGATTCTCCTGCTGTATCGCGGTCATATCCTGATCAACGTGACCCCTCACCCATGTTCAGCCCTCGCCACCTTTTAAACATTCCCATACGCACGCGCCACCTGCAAATCCACTCGAATGATTGGACATCAAGAGGAGGCATATGCTCACAGCAATGACAGTGCAGGAAGAGAAAACGGTGTGATGGAGTTGTCGGAGAGTGATAGCACCATGGGCGTGAGTCACCTTAAAGTAACTCAGCTTATGAAAGAGCTCCGCGATGAGCAGCAGATGGGACCGCTCGCGCATCACCGGGTCCAATTGCACCGCCTGAATCCGCCTGTGTACCCAATCTGAACCGTCACCAATCTATCCCGAGCAAGCGCCACAGGGCGATACACATCCGTCCTGCAAGGCCCGAAGGCGAACAATGTGCATAAATCCAGCGAGGCGAGCACCCGGCTACACGCACACACGATGCAAAGCGCACCAACCAGCGAATTCAGCACACATCTCTGCTTTAGTTCCCACGAACACGATAACCAGAGCAAATATCAGTGGATATTCCAACCAGAAGCTATTCAGCAGAGCGACTGGTTTCACTATGTTTGAAACACGCACCACTTCTCCGTCAGCTGCAACGCAGTACCCGAGACCTTGGGCAGAGCAGCCTGAGACGGGAGTCTGAGGAACTGCGAGCGGATGCAAAGTGATTGTGTGATTGACTTTGGAATCGAAAGAAGGAAGGCCGATGTCGTTGATACTACGAGTGCATACACTAAACCACTTCAAGGGAGTGACCTAAACAAGCTAAGTCATGAGGGATCGGAAGACAAAGAAAAAGAAGGCAGGGAACCTGCTCTGGCGGTCTGCACCGACGCGTTTGAACAGCTTCACGGTGGAGCAGATGTGTGCGATGCTCGTGACAAGAGTGCGGAAGCCAGCGAGGCCGCGGCTGAGCTCCTTGCGAGCCCCAGGGTCGTTGCGCCACACCAAATACTCCGCTTGCAACTTCTCCGCGCGCGTCTCCCAGTCTTGCGACAGCACAGTGCTGATCTGTTCTGCAACCTGAGCAAAACTCATCCCCAAAACAAAATATGACGGCATCGAGCCCTCTGTTCACACGCGCTCCACAGTGCCCACCAGTATGTTTTGACACGCGGCGACCCCTCCCTTCACACGCGCTCCACAGTGCCCACCAGTATGTCTTGACACGCGGCGACCCCTCCCTTCACACGCGCTCCATTATGCCAACGTACATTGGACCGGGAACAAGAGAGCCCGCTGCTTACTTTTTCCGCGTGAGGCCGCCCCTTAGTTATTTTGCCACTTAGGTGTCACCAGCTGGGGCATTGTTGCTGGAGGATAACCTCTGCTGTTGTAGTGTTTCAGGGCCTCTAAGAGCAGCGCATGTTTCGGGTGCGCTGGCGAATGTCAACTCCGGTGACTGTTGGACGCGAGGGAAGTTGCGATGGGATAGGTGAGCATTTTCGAGGGCAGTTCTCAATAGCAAAATTTCAGCACAAGAGTTCGCCGAGAGAGCCTATCCGATGGTGATTGCAGGGATCCCAGGCCTACCTTCATATTCTGCGTGTAGCGTGCGCTGGCCTTACTTTGAGAGCGCGGCATTGTGGGAGTTCTGTGGCATACACACGCACCACGCTCACTTTTATTATCTTCTCTTGGTGCTTGTGTAGATTTCTGGACGGACAGCACAAGAAGCAAGTCTCTGAACTTGTGAAGCACTGTCGAGGCGCGATATTTCTTCCACGTAGCTTCACTCGACGCACTTGACTCTGAGTATTCACCAAGCCACGACCCGAAGGGTTCTGTGAAGCGCGCGTGCAGAGGGAGCAGGTCTTGACGGCTCGATGTTACAAGACCGGGAAAACGCAGTGCATTTATTAGCACCTGCCAGTGCCTCGCGATTTCCTGGGTTGCCTGCTGCGCGCATCCCCGAATAAAGATCAGCTGCGGTGGTCGACCCGCCCGACCTTCAAGCATGGCGAAAAGTGGGCGGTTCGTTGCACGAAGCAAGCTCCGCTTTAAATACAAGTCAGCCTTGAAGTGCATTCGGGTCGCCCGCTTTTTATACGAAGTCTAAAGTGGAATGCGCTCTGTTGGGAATTCACATTCCCTCAGGTCCGATAAGCCCTCGCAATACGAGCCAGTGCCAACATGCTGGTGGTCGTAAAAGTTTATTGAGTATATTGCCAAGGATGATTACAAGGGCAGTGCATAAGAAAATACGGGAGCGAGGTTTGCGGTTTGGGGGGGCTTCTGGAGTACGTGCTCGAGGTGCCACCGAAAGTTGCAGTGGCAGCGTGGTACAAAAAGTGCGCCCGAGATTAAACAAACTATTTACCAAGGCAGATTGATTAAAGTCGTCAATACGGACTCACCCTCCACTCTCATGATCCTTCGATTTAGGGGAGCCCTCCATCTTCAGGTGGAGTACGCAGCGGCTTCACCGCACCACTTGGTCCAAATTGTGCAGCTACTGAAACATGCCGCGAAAACTCGTCCTCTTGTAATAAAGATATCGTTTCAGAACGCTGGAAATAATTTTACCTCACAATTTGTGACATGGATCAGCGTGCTGAAACGTGTGAATTGTATATTTGTACCATATAGGGTTTAAGCCGTCCACAACTAAAGGCACCTGTAAAATAGCAACGAACACACCAAACACCGCCGCACACCTTATCAGTTAACACGCACTGCAAAAGGAAATTACCGAAATCAAATTCATGGAAAAATTGCCGGCTAGCGAATTTTTGAAAAGATGACCCTTCAGTACCCTGACTCTTCGGAAACCCTAACCTTTCGTATACCAGAACAGGTCGGAGCTTCTGAATAGCTCGACCGACAAAAACAAAAGTTAGAAGTTGAAACGAACAAAGTAAAAAATCGAATTTCGCGCTGGGACGAGCCCGAAATTTACCTATTTAAACCAATCTTCAACTCTAGACACCTCACTGTTCTCGATATTCTAACCGAGAAGGCAGCGCTGTAACCGTACCGAGACTGTCCTAAGTGGTCGCGGGATATCGAAGAAATATTTTCCAATTTGCTTTGAGTTTACTGATTTTAAGAGAGTAATTAAACATCTTCTGGACTTCTGTCCCAAAAGATAGAAAAACATATGCAACAGTCTATTGCGTTCTTACCACTGTGATGTTGAGACCCAAACAGCAGGAAATTACACATTTCACGCATCACTAAACGTAGGGCAAGTAGCTGGCGTTGCCGTTCGGTTGCAAAATAGCAAGTATTTGCGCTTATCAGCATGCATGAAATGAGCAGGAGAAAGCCAGAAAGAGAAACGATACTGTAGAGGTCTGTACAGTAGAGGTAAACAGGTACAGTAATCATAAAACAAAGGGACAGGGTCTCAGGAAGTCTTGGCCCTATCCACACCCGTGGATCTAAAAACACCCACTCTTTAGATACGATAATCGTTATGAACTATTTGAATATGGAAATCTCGATGTATCCGAGATTTCCCCCAAAAACACACAACAGCACAATATGGGATTTGTCCGCGCGATGCGGGTGTCATGTCAATAGGGACCCCGAGGCTTCCTACCAGGGGGAGTACTGTATAGTAGATACGTAGTACTACGTATCTACTATACCCCCTGACAGTACTCGTTCTTCGTTGACCTACTCTTGTTCCCAGAGCTTATTATGGACTAAATTAGACTTAGGGTTTGTATCGTTCTGGGGTCCATAAGTTGAGTGAGTTTCTCCGAGCCTCTTCGATCAACTGTAACGTCGACCCTCGCGTGTCGCAGGCCGCGCAGCGGCCGCGCTCGGAGAAACTCTGGGAACAGTCATCGACGGTGCATGATCATCGAGGTTCCGCCAATGTTCTCAAGACGTCTGCCACTGCCATGCCATGTCAACCCCCGCCACTCGGCTCCATGTCATGTCACCTCCCGTCAGTCACAGGCCTTGACGATGAGCACGAGCATCAGGACCACTCGACCGCACCACCAGCGCAGGACCTGCAGAGCATTCCTCTGTTACTATTTGTTTTGTGGGCGCGTGCACACTAAATTACCTGTTTTGGGTAGCAATCGTTGTTGGCTCTCTGACAACTGCTGAAAATGGGATTGGTGGATGAAATTCAAGCTGAACCAAGTGTTTCGGGGACGGAAACAGCGGGCATCTCGTATGGGCGTGTTTTGAGGAAGGTGATGATTCACACCGGGAAGGCAGCCTGGATCCTTGGCACTTCGATGTTGGTCTTGGTTGTCCCTCTGATCATTGAAATGGATCGTGAGGCGCAGCTTGTTGAAATGGAAACTCAGCAAATGGGCGTGTTGGCTGGACCGGCTGCCGGGGCTGCTGCGCTTGCAGCACCACCCGCGAAGTAAGTGTGTGTTTTCGGAAGACGGTTTGCGACTGCAGAAAACACGCTTCAGCTGTGGGAGAGCTTACTCACTGCTGTCAAAAGAATTCTGTTTGAAAATATTCTATTGGTAGACATAGATCATACAGGACTGTCCTCAGCACCTTTGGCGCAAACTTTGCTCGCAGCTTCGCAAGCGGAGATGGTGCACCCGCGATATCTAAGTCTGCTTGCTAAAGCGCGAACTGCAAACACTCGGGAGTGAAGTTCAAACACATTGTGAGACAAAAGAAAGAGTTTCCCTTAGAAGACGTCCTTTTCATGAAATTTCTACGATCTTTGCGGAACCGATAGGGGGCAAAGAAGTAGGTTTTACGGCGCCACTGTCTTTTACCCGATCGTGCCACATAGAACCACACGCGCTGTTTTAATATTTTTCCTGTTTAATTTTGCTGGCTTGACCTATAATTCTGAAGCTAATTTAAACCTGCCAACTTGGTCCAGTGACGGACTTCCGCCCCGCAGCTTTTCACACCTCAAAGCGTGTTCTGAGGAGTGGTTGGTTTTTCTGGAGTTATCGTCTTGTCATGCTTTTTCGAAGTCAAACTGGAAAATCTACGCAAGTTTCAATTGGCTAAGGAATTAGTGAACCTTGCATTATGCCAATTTTGTAGTTGGCGTGTTCTTCATCCACAAAGTTCACTTGACTGCAATCTCACCGCCTTCTTCAACTTCTTCGCTTGCCAAGTTTTAGCGTCATAAGCAAAATACAGTACCGGTACAAATGCGTTTTCCCCTAAACTGTTGACCTCAGCCCAAGAGCTCTTCAAGATCTTCGGCGTGTTCAGTAAGTGCACGATCGGGCTGGGAGAGCTATCCAACCCAAGTCCTGTATCCCTCGACCTAAGTTGATTTTTACTTAGACTTTCGTTTCGTTTCGAGAATATTCTCTAGGAATGTTTCCACTGCAGGGAAGCCTCACCGGTGTTAGTTACTTGTGCCGGCCGTTTGAAAGCATATACGTTTTCACCGCATGGCTACTTGCTACCTTTTTGTTCACAGGATATCATTGGAGCATTGTTGTTGGAACCTTTATCTGAAATCGGTGTTTTCGAAGAGAGCTACAGGGCGCGATGGTCTAGGGCATAGTTACGTGAGGTACTGGCCACGTACAGTTGGTGCGAGATGGCGCGACGGGACACGGTAAGGGAAATTATGTCTGTTGTCTCAATGCTTTGGTCTGTAGGCGTTAGCTGTCGTTGCCGAGTCATTGTGCTGTTTCCTTAATGGTAGCCGGCACAAATATTTGACTGTGTCGGTTATTTGGGAAGATTGACAAGCGTGGACTCATGATGTATTTGTCAGGTACTTGCATGATGTTTGTAGGATAATTTTGTTGTGTAAAATTCCGCCAAAAGGCTGATCGGTTAAGGGCTATGTATCGCCTTTTGGGGGTATCTCTTTGCGCTTAAAACCATTAAAAGTATATGTTTCTGCCGATCGGCTTTAGTAGTGTAACACTACAATTTGTTGTGGAAAACGAAAATCGATGCTGTTACGACCCTTACGAAGGTAAATTCAGGTATTGAAGATTACTATAAATTGACAACCCAAACCCAGGGAGTGGCATTTATAGCAAGGATCTTGCGGTATCTTGATATGTCGGGAATATCATATCGGATGTCGTCCTCAGTAGGATTTTGTCGTTATCAAAATAATCGTTTTCTTTGGATAACATGTCGGCAATGATCACATCTCTCCATAGCGATTTTCGGTTACCAATATTTCTCGATAACGATTTTCGCATGTTGCTAGCGACACGATGTCGGTTTGAGTTTTACTTGTCATTATCAGTATATCGGCGTCCCCCGAATATCGAGATATCGCTCGAATCTGGGGCATTGGCCCGATGTCATATGTCGCGTATGCCATTAGTAGTAAGCCTGTGCACAAAACGAACATAGTTTCTTTTTTTGAGAATTCCGGGATGAGGAGGAGGCTGCAATTGCAACCGAACCTGCAACTGCAACTGAACCTGCAAGTGAACATGTGCAGAATATGGTCAAGCAAGTTTGTGATGAGTTTGGCATGTATCAGTATATGCACTGGCGACAAGGAAAATATGCCGAGCATGTTTAGGATGTGTAGGCAGTTTCTGGGACCCGTCTTGCTAGCACGAGTGGGGGAGAGCGCGCTTTTACTTTGTGTGGCCGGATGCATTCAGACTTAGAAAATGTGATTGAGAGAACACTCATGAACACTCGTCGATGGCTGCAATAAATACTCGCACCTTGCAATTACTGGAATCTGACGGCAGCCTTGATTGGGAGCCGGTTCCAGTGCAAGCCGCGTGACTCTCTAGATGTGCTCTAGAAATAATAATAATGATAATAACTAGAACTTCAGGGTTGAGGGGGATAAACCCCCCCCCATTTCCCTCCGCTCCCCTCCCATATTTAACACATTATAATGAACAACCGAAGATCACGAATGCGGTGTGCCCGAGGATATACCCCATGAGTGATATTCGACGACCGCTCGATGATGCTCGATGACAAAACATGACATGGCATGACCGACATGATGGCATGATGACATGCCATGCCATGCCATGATGACGCTGACGTTATATTGAAAATGATGGATCGAAATGATAAATTGAGATTCGAAATTCTTGATTTGAACTGTACGCATACATCTTGCGGAGCTGTACTCCGCGATTTTTTGTGAGAATAAGAATTAGAGCGTGTACCACATTCGCGTGATCATTAGACTCGGTGGTCTAGTGGTTAGCATCGTCGCCAGATTTGCGGGGGATGGGGGGTTCGATTCCCAGTGTGCACCGAAAATGTCGAGGTTCGATGTACGCGCTGCGCGATGCGCGGGCGGTGGCGCGTTTCAGAGGGGGGAAGGGGGGACCCCCCCCGGCTCCAGCGCATCGCGACCCCTTCCACCTCCTCGAATCGAGGACCCGCCGAAAGCGACCCTCCCGGACCCCCCTCCCCGATGAAATTCGAATCGATCCGAGGCAAATTAGGCCGGTGAGGGGGTCGCGCGTTCCAGGGTAGTCGTGACCGCCGAAACCGTGTCTTTGTCTTTGCCGTTGAACGGCGGGTTTCCATAGGTATTTCTGCCTTTCTTTGTCATATGATCAACATACGCATAAAAGACAAGGCCGTCAAAGCCAATTCTAGCATTGGCGCAAAAGGGGAGAAGTGCAGGTTTCATTTGTTCCGTGGGGACACATCTCCTAGAGTAAATTCTAGGGTGGGAGCCCAACCGGTTGCAGAAAAGTTCACATCCATCTTTGTCTAATTCCCTATCATCAATGATAATATTCAAAAGGTCTCTGCGAATGGCATACCGTAAGTAGCGGTCTATAAGAACTTAAGAAGCCGGCGGATTTTCGCTAGCGCTAGCGGCTTAATCTGACGGACCGAAAATTTGGGCTTAGCAATGCCGATTTCTTATTGGTGCACATACGAAAATCTTCTTGTAGCATGAAATATTTCTTAATCGTGCATCACCCAATTCCCCGATGCTGAAATCTGTATAGGCAGCCCTGACTGGGAGTCCCGGTGCAGGCCCCTATGACAGACTCCTAGGACCAACACTGGACTGCTGACTGATTTGTAGGTTCGTGCTGTGACACACGCTGTGTCACAGGTAGGCTAGACTCCGAGACCGTCCGAGACCGTTCCGGGTATATCTAGCTTACGGTTTATTTATCTTAGACGGTTTATCCACACTGAGTACGGGACTATCTGATATCTGGTGTACTAGGATATTCCGGTAGGTCGTGGCCCCATCCACGCTTTTATTCCACTTGCTATCTTGGCCATGATTGGCTAAGCAGCCGCTTGAAGAGGTGGTGTGCACTTGCGCGTTTGGGTGCGAGTAGGATTTGGGACATGGCTTACGGTAGACGTCTTTTTGCGGCTGCGGGTCATGGGCACCGCGCGTTGCTATTGCTCGATTTTGGCAATGTTCATCTACGTTATTTTGCCTGCCCTGATCCCGCTGGTTTACGTATTTTGCGCTGGTGCTCCGGACACCTTCGACCACGACGACATCTGCAAGTGCCCCACGCTCGTTTCGCCTCTCCGCACGTTCTGCCGTTACGCCTTTCCTTCATTTCCGCCACAACACCCAAACGTGCAGCCGCGCATCATCTTTTCTCCGGCTTTCAGAAGTATGGCAGCATCTACACGAGCTCGCAAGCGCCTATTGAGGGATTCCGACTTGGACGCCTCGATACGGCTTCTGGATGCGGTTCGGGACACTCCGACCGCTAGCACCCCACCTGTGGTGCCTGCTGCTTCCAGCAACAGCGACGCTGCTGTCGCGTTGCGGAAGAACCTGGTCGACCAACATGCCACGGTTGACGCGGTGTACAAGGGGCGCTTGCATCGGGCTTGGGCCAAGGGTATCCGCGAGGATATCCTTGGTTCCAAGAAACATCATTATCGTGGTACTGACGACACCGACCGCCTCTCCGAGTTGGTGGTGCAGCTTCGGACCGAGTTTGAGTCCGCTGGGCTGGACTTGGCCCCCTTTGACCTCGACGACCCCACCTCTCTGGTTATCGAGAAGGTTAATGGACTCCTCTATGACGTCTTGGCCCTCGTCGTGGAGCGGAACTCTGTGGCTGACACCTGGCTTCGGCTCTTCGGCTGACCGAGATGGACGTCGAGCTCTCATCGACATCATCAAGGGGAGCGTGCCGGCGGTCTTTGTTACGCGAGAGCCGCCAGCAGGAGCACGCGGCTCTTCGTTATCCCGCAGGCGTTGACCCGCAGCCGATCTTGGCTCGCGAGCAATGTCTGGTGCGGGATAACCGCGCTCCTGACTGGCGGCCCACCGACGAGACCCGCAAGCTTTCGCTCTATAACCCCATCGACCCAATCTTTTACGCGGCGGTGAAGGTGCGTTATCCGCTTGCGGGTGATCTCAACGGGGTCACTCTCCGCTCGCTTCAGGCTCTCGTCGTGGCCATCTTCCAGGCATGGGCACAGTCGGACGATGGGACGGCAGCACGTGAGAAGCAGGTGCTGGGGACGGGCGGTAAGCCCTCTGCTCTCGTCACGTCGTCGGAGTACGCGGTGCTCCTCGAAGAGATTGCGGCCTTGAAGGCCTTGGTGCGTGGTGGCCGTGCGGGCGGGGGACAGCAGCCGCAGCCGCAGCATCGGGGGGAGCAGCATCCGAAGGGGTTTCGCGTGGGTGCAGGCAACCCCCCCGCGGTCGGCTTCGACCGCGACAGCATGAAGGCTAAGCCGCTGTGTCACCGCTGCCGCAGCAAGGCCGGTAAGGGTGAGGTATATCACCCCTACCGCGACTGCCCGCTTGGCGGTCGCCAACACTCGCCAACCACGGCCGCGGCTTTCTGCATTCCCATTGAGCAGGAGGACGCGGAGGGCTTGCACGCACTGGCGCTCGTGCAGGTCTTCCAGGACGCGGCAGACATCGGGCCGGAGGCCTTCTCGCGCATGCGGCGTTGGCGTATGGTCCGCCCGCGGTGCTCTCCACGGACGGCGTTGGTGGGATCGACGTGGCGGCCTACGGTTTCTCCGTGCCGCCTCCGCCTTCTGGCGGGACCGACGACGAGGACATCTTGCCGCGGCTTGATGCCCTCACCTCTGAGGTTCAGGCCGCCCAAGAAAAGGTACATTTCACTCACGCGTCCTTTGTTCCTGGGAGTGAGGTGGAGGAGCATGCATCGGCTCTAGTGTGTGGCCCTGCCGCTGCGGCGGGGGTCGCGCCGGAGGAGCAGGTTCCGGCAGGTGGTGCGGCGGCATCGGCGTCCGCCGTGCCGGCCCCTGTTATCCCTGTCTCGCAGGTGGACGATGTGGGGCCCTCGCCAAATCAATCGGCGCGGGTGACCACCACGGAGGCGACATGCGGTGAGTTCGGAGGCTTCGTGCAGACAGTTAATCACGCCGCGGTCATGCCGTCTGACCTCACTGGGTACGACACGGACGACTACGAGGACTTCGCCGACGGCACTTTCACGGTGAAGCCGCGGACTCCGACCATCTCGGCTAATCATGCGTCGGAGTCCGCAGCCTACGTGCCTCAGTCTGGTGGTGCTTCCCGCACCTACGGCTGTGGCAAGCCACCATGGGGCTTCCCCGCACACGCGGGTACGTGGGGATTTTCTTTCTTCGTCTCTCTTATCCTCTTGCTCTCGATCATGGGAGGGGGGGCTGCCGCCTACACGGCGGCCAACGACATCGGCTCTGTACAGGTATCGGGTCGGGCTGCTCCGCAGCCTGTGCTGTGCAGGGGGGACTTGTGCATCTACCCGGGTATCTCCGAGCTGGACCCCGTCACTCTGGATGCGGTACTGCACTCCCTGGGTGCTGCGACGGTGGTTCACCGGCCGCCTGACCCACTGGAGTGCAGTGCTGCAAACTACTGCCGTGGACATTGTGGTGACGGTGCTCCTCTGTCCTTTGACCCCGAGTAGCTCTGGTTCTGGTTCTGGCAGTACACCACTTTCATGGTGGTGTGCTGAGATGTGCTTTGACCTCAACATGGTCTTCAATCTGGTTTATGCTTTTACTTTGACACCTTTGAAATCTTCAATTTGACTTGCTGACACAGAGCCTTTCAGTAGTTTAGCGGGACCTTCATTGCTCGTATGTTTCTGCTCTTGTGCTAGCTAGAGGGTTCTAATTTGTGTATCAGAATTGCACAGTTAGATTAGCAGTTAGGCCTTGTCACCCTGGCTCCTGCCCTAACACTTGCATCTTACATTTTCTGACTCTCCTAGTCAGTCACCACCCACAATGTTGGGGTGGTGTGCTGAAATCTGTATAGGCAGCTCTGACCGGGAGTCCCGGTGCAGGCCCCTATGACAGACTCCTAGGACCAACACTGGACTGCTGACTGATTTGTAGGTTCGTGTTGTGACACACGCTGTGTCACAGGTAGGCTAGACTCCGAGACCGTCCGAGACCGTTCCGGGTATATATAGCTTAGGGTTTATTTATCTATGGAGTTTATCCACACTGAGTACGGGACTATCTGATATCTGGTGTACTAGGATATTCCGG
>LGRX02032942.1:0-73298 GCA_001247695.2 Cymbomonas tetramitiformis
TCACTAGCCTGCTTTGCAGGGATACCGCACTCTCAGGACTTTGTCCCCTTTGCTAGCGTAAATGTTTTATTATTATTCCTTGCTTGGGATGAAACCCAACCATATCGAACTTATCGTATATATTTCACGTTTGCATCCTTGGCATCTATGCAAAGTATGAGGAGCATTGAGTGGACATAAGTCCTAGGCTGTTTTGGTTTTGGGTTCATGGCGCATTCGTGACCTCTTGGGGTGTGGAAGTCGAGGTTGGTCTAAACCAACCTTGCTTGGGATGAAACCCAACCACATCGAACTTATCTCATCGGTACATTTTCTCAATGAACCTGTAAGGTTTGAGCCTCAAACGGCTAGGACAAGTTCGTAGGCTGATTTTGTTTTCCATGATTTATTACGACCCCAAAAAACAAAATCAGCCATCGCCTTAACGTTCTCGAAAGACCTTCAAACTTGTAATATATATTACTTAACTAAGATAGGTGCGATAAGATAATCCGATGTGGTTGGGTTTCATCCCAAGCAAGGTTGGTTTAGACCAACCTCGACTTCCACACCCCAAGAGGTCGTGAATGCGCCATGAACCAAAATGTCTATTCTACTAATTTTAGGGCGGGTTAACAATACCTAAGCGCGATATTCGAGCACCCTAATACAGTAATCACTCAGTAATAAGAAAACCCGCCAATAAGAAAGTAGCCAGCTTTTTTGATTTCTTCACAATATTTAACACATAACACTCCATATTTAAGATCTCTATATAAATAAGAAAGTTGCTAGGCTGACCTAAAATTCCTGTTTTCTTAAAATCGAGTGTTTACTGTATCCTAAATAATTCGAGATATCGCATACAACCCATGCTTGGCAATGTTTATTGTAGTTAGTTTTGTGTGTGGAAACTGTAATTTCTGCTACTTGGATGGGTACACCGGGCTGAAATGGCGTTCAAAGTTGGGGCGGGTTGGCCCAAAAATTACGGCGGGTTAACCCCTAACTTCGTTTATTGTTGCTCCGCGTAGGCTACGTGGTGGTCCCAAGGCACTAAGTGACAATATTTCAAGGAAGTCTTATGTGTTGTGACCTTAAGTTTCGATCTAGAGCACTTCCCTATCGGTATAGACCAATCCTCAGTCCAAAGTGTCTGGAACTCTGCCAACTTTTTTTGGGTAATTTTGAGGGTTGATAAACGCCTGTTGTTCCTACTTTTTGCCCGAACTCGATTACCAATCCTCAGACCAAAGTGTCAAGAGTTCTCGCAACGTTTTTTTGGGTAATTTTGAGGGTTGATAAACGCCTGTTGTTCGTACTTTTTGCCCGAAGTCGATTACGCGCGCGATATCGTAGAAATGCCTAGGTATTGGTAACCCGCCGTAACAACGTGTTACGGCGGGTTAACCCGCCTTTCGCAGAATAGACAAAAAACCAAAACAGCCTAGGACTTATTCTCACTCAATGCTCCTCATACTTTGCATAGATGCCAAGGATGCAAACGTGAAATATGTATATCTTAATACGATACGTTCGATATGGTTGGGTTTCATCCCAAGCAAGGTTGGCATTCGCCAACCTCGACTTCCACATCTCAAGAGCGCGCGTCCCTCCTCGCCGTCGGATACCGGCGACATGACCTGCGCACACATAGTATCATAAGTTTACACATTATGATAAGCGAACTGAAAAATAAAAGTAGCGCCCTGCGTGTATCATAGCAGTCACAGCACCGTTCGCCCCATGAGGCGGCGGAACGTTGAAGAAATTGCGTACTGTAGCTGAAGAATTTTACGATGCAATTGCGGATTGGGATGGGTCAACGAAGAACGAGTGTCACAGTAACGAGTAAGCAGTCACGCAACGGCATCGGCAGCGGCAATGGTGTCCACGATGTCGATGCGGCATGTGTTCACCGTCTGCTGCCGGCGACGTTCATTGTGGTCACTGTCTCACGCGATAGACGCAGCCGTGACATGCAGTCATCAGAAAAGTTTGTCAAGTTCCCAGCGCCCGTACCCTGTCCCTATCGAAAATACCTAGACGACGATGCATTGCATATAAATTATTGTCAATATCGAATATATCCATCGCTTTCGGTGCCTCTTCAGCTGTACAGTACACGTTTACAATTTATATCATATCACGACTTTCGATCCCTAGCCAATGCATGGAGTATGTATCGATAGCTGATATTATAAGGCACGAGCTCATAACTTGTTTCCATATCGCAACTGCCGCACTTGCATGTCGCTGTCGCGATGCCTCCAATGCGGGATGTCTGTGCATTTCCATTTGCTTTTTATATTTGCTTGATGATCATATAAATTGAAATTCTATTTGAAATTGTATACACCCATGTATCGTCTCCCATCCGCATGGCAGAAATCCCGTTGGATGCATCCCAACCGACATGCAAGCTCGACAGTTGCGATACAGGAAGCGAGTTGTGGGCAGATGTATTTCACAATTGCACCATGCGTGTTCGACATGCAGGCGATGTAGAAGGGAGCCCGCTAGATCGCATTGCGACATGCGAGCACGACGTCTGCAGATATTGATATAAATGTACTAAAAGGAAGCACGCCGTGCCACTTGCGTATCTTTATAATTGTAGCATGTATGCGCGTCCACACAATGCATATAAACTCAGAAATGTCTGCACGAATTGCCACTGCGTTTATGCAGTTTAGCGACGACGGCTGTAAATACATGTGCGCCATGCGCAGCGGATGCAGTATCAGATGGAGCGCTGGCTCTGCGACACCGTTGGATAACGGACATATCGATATGAAGTATATAAACTTCTTATATATATACCCGCATGGTAGATGATCAATATTGCAATGCTCATGCAATATCTTTGGATGCGGCACATGATATATAATCGATATCCAATATATGCATACTTATATGTAATCGAGTATGCATATATGCACATGTTCGATATCGATTATACATCATGCATGCACGGCATGGTAGATTATCGATGTATGTCATACGCATGAAAAATTCTTCGCGAATGCTCGACTCCTGCGATTGCATTGCAGGCCTTGTGGATGCATGGCCAACATGCATACATCATGCAAACATGCAAGCTGATGCACGAATGGCACTATCGATGATGGAACATGATGACAGCATAATGCATTTGCATTACTCGTGATGTTTCGTAAGGTCAATATATGCGTATTCAATTTTTAATTATACATAACGATGCCTGTGACACAATCGAAAGTCAGCGATCGTGACATCTGCTTGAATTTCTGATTGAAACCATCCATATCCCCTCCTCTTCTCACTTTATTCAAGAGTACATATATCATATTATATACAATATTATTATATATATATGCTGTAGCACGGATGAGGGTGCGGGAAATTGTCATGGCATTTTGCATCCGACGAAACGGGGGGCTCCTCAGCTCCCCCGAACGTTTCCGTCCGTCACAATTCTAATATATATTAGAGTTTCAACGCTCGGGATCTTTTTGTACATCAAAAAATGACATGGCATCTGGGAATGGCATGGCATTGACATCATCCCACATCCCAAGTTCCGAGTGCTGTGTCACCGACTTCCACGATGCTCATGCCGATGCCGGAGCCGCTGCCGATCGCGCCTGGGCCATCGCCATCGCATGGCGTCTGCGACTCTTCCCGTCTCCTTGGGAAACCGAATCATCATCAATCGAGAATCATTGCCATGCGTGCATGCGATAGCGATGCCATGCCATGCCATGCCATCGAATTCGATCATCCAAAGTGTGGAGAGAAACGAAAGGTCTCTTTTGTCTTACTAGTCTAACATTCGTTGCAAGAGGGAACCCAAAAGGCCACTTTGCAAGACTCAGTATTCCTGAATACTTCAAGATAATGGCTTATTTTCAAATTTCAAATTTACTTTCTCTGCGAGATATATGGAACGAAACATTGAGGAAACCTGCAAATATTTTGAAAAAGATTGTCGACAGGCTATTGCAGGGAATCTTGCTTTTATTCAAGAGTTGCACTTATCGGGGACCGACGCAGAGATCATTTTGGATTGCAACACCGGTTGGGTAGCCCTTGAGCAGATTTGGAGACGCCATAGCAGAAGCATAACTAAGGTACAGTTTCGGGTTTTCAATGTATTCTCGTATTAAAGCATCTAAACCGCAGCATACCCCTATTTTACGACGCCGTTCTGACGTTCACAGAGCCGTATTTCACGACGCCGTTCCGACCGAATCAAGGCGCAAGCGGAACCCCGACAATCTACCAAATCTCTCCTTTCTACAAACACCGTTGAGGCAATCCTTGAATATTGGAACGTTTGAAGGTTGGTACCTAGCACGCCCTTTTCAGCTGTTCGCTTCAAAGTCTTTCGCGACTGCCCTTTCACATATCATATTCTCGGCTTCACTCGAGCGCATCGTCATTTACTTCATTTCGTCAAGTTTGGTTCACCTGACCGTTTCCATGTATTTCGTGCTGTTCATGCAATTGATCGCCCAATCTTCATGCCAAAGAAACCACTAAAACCACCAGCGTGGCAAATTCCAATCTTCACTGTTCTTGCCAACACAACCCAGCGCATTTGTATCTGTCCCACCTGCTTAATTGACAAATATTCTGGCGCGTGATCCAAAGTCCTAGCGACACTACACCTCTACAATTTGAATTCCGCCAACCACCTAGGCCCCTCATCTTGGGATAACAACCAGGCTTCCCCGTCAGTTTCACAATCCCCGTCCCTTGCTTCCCCGTCGGTATCACAACCCGCCACTCACCAGTGTACACCTGAAGTTCCCAAGCTACGCCGAAGCACGAGGTCATCTCTCGGAAAACGCTCAAGTCTAGCCTAAACCGGTATGTCACAATTCTCCCTTCCTGCGGTTCATGTCTTCTTCACGTTACAGTTCTTCTACTGTTATCTTCTCATCTAATTCACTACGTACCTTCTTGTTTTACACATTGAGTAAACCGATGTTCTTTCCTCTTATCCGCAGATGCCTCCGCAAAATGGAACGCATTGGGGGGTTCTCAAGGAGAGAAACTACGCCGATGTACGCCGATTCCTTCAGGAGCAACGAGGTGCCCACGCTTCTGCCAATGGCAAAACTCTCAGGTGCGCATCAGCAACTCGCGCTCCATGTAAGAAAAGTATTGTTGTCTTTCATTTGCCATGGTGCGCAAGTGAAAACTTCTAAACTTCAAGTTGTGCAATTCTTTTTGAATTCTTTTCACTCATGGTACCGCATAGCCCATTATCTTTGGGCGCATCAGCATATTACGCTCCTTGTTGCAAATTGTTCCTGCCCGTCAACTTAAGTAGCTTGCGCGACTCAATACTTATAATTAGGCATTTCAGTTTCAATTCTTTTCACCGAGGGTACCTCACACCCCATAACATTGTGCGCATCAACAATCCACGGTCCTTCTTGGAATGTGCTCTTAGCCGCGAAGTTAAACTGGGTGCACGACTGCACTACTCAAATTGGGCAATTTAATTTCACCAAACTTCCCTATCCTTTTCCCTATGCAGGATGCTTCCTAAAAAGTTGTGGGGCGGAGGTCATCTTCGAACTGTTGACCTCACCATCTTGGACCCGGAACCAAATGTCCCCATTGTCACAAAAGAACGAGCAGCAAAATCCTGGACGAAAATGTTTACCTTCCTTCGCCAGGTTTGTATTTCTACCTCTTCATGCCTTCCTTGCGACATCAAATTCACCAGCCTCCAAGGACCATTTTGATATAAGGATGGGTGGAGGGGGCTTCGTGAGCACCCGGGAGGGGCCATTTGGGCTAGGGGGGGGTAGCGTTGGATGCATTGTCATCATGCGTGTCATCATCAGCTGTCATACAGGATAGGGTATAGTGAGAGGTCTGATGAGCAATTGAACGAAGGGTCAGCACAGTCCTGTAGTGCAGCCTGTGGGGAACATGTGGATATAAGGATGGGTGTAGGCGGCCTTGTGAGGCCCCGGGAGGGTCATTTTAGGTGGAGAGGGTGGGGCTAGGGACAGTTTCAGTCATGCGTGTCATCAGTGTCATACAGGATAGGGTATAGTGAGAGGGCTGATGAGAAATTGAAGGAAGAGTCTGCAAAGTCCTGTAGTGCAGACTGTGGGGAACATGTGGATATAAGGATGGGTAGAGGGGGCTTCGTGAGCACCCGGGAGGGTCCATTTTGGCTAGGGGGGTAGCGTTAGGTGCATTGTCATCATGCGTGTCATCAGCTGTCATACAACATAGGTCATAGTGAGTGAGGCAAAGCAGACTTGCCCATGATGCATTGCACATCCTTTTAGTGCAGGCTCCTAGGACCATTTTGATATAAGGATGGGTGGAGGGGGCTTCGTGAGCACCCGGGAGGGGCCATTTGGGCTAGGGGGGTAGCGTTAGGTGCATTGTCATCATGCGTGTCATCATCAGCTGTCATACAGCATAGGCTATAGTGAGTGAGGCAAGCTGATTTGCCCATGATGCATTTCACATCCTTTTAGAGCAGGCTCCTAGGATCATTTTGGTATAAGGATGGGTGGAGGGGGCTTCGTGAGCACCTGGGAGGGTCCATTTGGGCTAGGGGGGTAGCGTTAGGTGGATTGTCATCATGCGTGTCATCATCAGCTGTCATACAGCATAGGCTATAGTGAGTGAGGCAAGCTGATTTGCCCATGATGCATTGCACATCCTTTTAGAGCAGGCTCCTAAGATCATTTTGGTATAAGGATGGGTGGAGGGGGCTTCGTGAGCACCCGGGAGGGTCCATTTGGGCTAGGGGGGTAGCGTTAGGTGCATTGTCATTATGCGTGTCATCATCAGCTGTCATACAGCACAGGCTATAGTGAGTGAGGCAAGGAGATTGGCCCATGATGCATTGCACATCCTTTTAGTGCAGGCTCCTAGGATCATTTTGGTATAAGGATGGGTGGTCCATTTGGGCTAGGGGGGTAGGGTTAGGGGCATGGTCATCCAACATGTCATCATCAGCTGTCATACAGCATAGGCTATAGTGAGTGAGGCAAGCTGATTTGCCCATGATGCATTGCACATCCTTTTAGAGCAGGCTCCTGGGAACATTTTGGTATAAGCAAAGGGCTCTGCAAGCCCTGCTACACCAAGAACCAAAACAACGCCGCCAAAGAACGCCGGCAGAAACAGCAAGCCCTGAAGAAAGCGGGCCGTCCGAAAAAAACTGCTCCTTAAGTCTTCTAGCAATCAGCTTTTGCCATCATACTGCTTGTTGATAGCTTGAAATCTTGTCATAGATTGCTCTGAGACTTGCTCATTTCTTTCCAGTTTACACCGGGACATATATACTCTCAACATTTATTTATATGTAATTCCATCATCCCTGCCTGACATAGCTAGGAGCATTTGTGCTAAAGGAGCATTTGTGCTAAAGGAGCATCCGTGCTAAAGGAGCATCCGTGCTAAAGGAGCTTTCGTGCTACAGCATATATATATATATATATATATTGTTATTATATTATATTATCGGCTATTACTATTACAATCATTTCATATTCGTTTTCCGCAAGGAGAATGATGACCTCCGATAAATAACTCTATGACTCTTAGCCCCCACACGGGTGTGGGCAAATCGGTCATTTGAAATTATGAGGTGCTCAGATGCAACGGGCCCGCGGCATCTCGAAATTCAGGGTTTTTGATGCACTGAATAAATTTTCCCGGTCGCAAAAATCATTTTTTTTCGCTCGGGGTCTTTCCAGACCTATTGGTATGCGTCTAAAACACACTATTCGATGAAAATGACATTATCATATGTCATTTTTGGATTTATATATATTTCATAAAAATCAGGGTTTAGTGATATTTATGCGCGAAATAGGGATACATAAAGGCAACAAGCTAGAAAAGTGCAGTATGCGTACAATGAAAACACCGAAATATGCATACATGTATCATTCTTTATTCAAATGTTTACGAGCAGAGTACTTTTCACCCTACGACCGTCGAGGCATGACTGATACTATCAGTCAGGGCGGTCGACAAATCCTGCTAATTTATTCAGCATTCTCTTCGGTCTCTTCTCCTACTACTTCTTCGTCCTCCGACGAGTCAACAGTGGCTGCTTCCTTCCCCTTCCTCGTCGGTTCACTCTTCTTTTTGGGCTTCGTCTCGGCATCCTGATCGGGCTCGGCGTCGAAATTGGTCAGCCGTTGCTGCGCAGAGCTGACCATGTACTGGTCGTGGTCGAAGCCGATCGCGTTCATACCACACCTCATGGCGGCCATGGTCGTCGAGCCGACGCTGCAGCAAGCGTCGAGAATCCAGTTGAGTGGATGGCCGTTCTCATCCACCTTGCCCGGATTGTCACCGAGCATGTGGCACTGGATCAGCTCCATCAACAGTGCTAGGGGTTTCTGATGGTTATTCACGACTTTGCCGTCGCGTTTGTACATCTGGTGCACAACCGGGAAGCCGCGCAAAAGTGACGCGCGGCTGTAGCGTTCACCTTCCCCCAGATCAAAGTTGAACATCCACTCCGGCTTTTTAGAAGACTCCCCCGCGGCATCGCTCTTTACATGGTACCCCAGGACCCCACATTCAATGCCATTGAAGCGTACGGACTTGTTGGGGTTCATGTGCACGTTCTGCTTGTGCCAGAAGAACCGCTCCGCGCGGCCGGAGCAGTAATTGTCAATCACCTCCAGGAAATCGTTTTGTTGGACGAAACCGCAAAAGATAGCGACTGTCCATGCCGGGGCGGTGGTCTTGGCGTTGAAAGATTCCAGGAACGGTTGCACCTCCTCCTTGGTCATTGCGTCGGGAGTCTTCTCCTTGTCAAGGGCGTAATTGCAGTCGATGACCGCCCCCGTGAAGGGCAGTCTCGGGATGAATTGTCCTTCAAATCGTCCATCCTGCCCTTGACGATCTTCCAACGAGGGAACATCGGCACGTCCGTCTGATGTGTGGGCTCGTCGTCCTCCAGGCCCGCCTCTCCTGCAACCTTAGGCTCCGGCCCGTCGGTCCGCGCCTCCCGATAGAGTTTGATGTCGACTTTCACCTCGATCTGTTGCAAGCCTAGGATGTGAGCCGCGCTTGGCGCCTGCGCTTCTTTGAGATTTGCCCGCGCGTTCTCGACGTAATTGAAGATCGCTAGCGGAACTTCCCCAGACCCCCCCGGCGCGCTCCCCCCTTCGCGGACTGTAAGCAGCCGATCAACGACTCGATTTTCTCTTGGGAGCTCCAGTAGGGGGTGAACTCCTCCTTGAATTCGTCCCAGGTTTGCAATCCCGCCGCGGACACCAAGTGCTTCTGCACCATGCGTTCCTTCTTGAACTGGCTTATCATATCGCCCCCCTCTTTTAGTGAGATCTCCTTGTCAATAATCAGGCGCAGATACGTGTCCACCTTGTCGAACTCCGCATCCCCCGCCAAGCCGCTCAAGTTAATCCAGAACGTCATACCCATGGATTTGGCATTGTGGAGAAACTGAGCTTCTTCCACCAAAATGCCTGCCACTCTAGACGAGCCCGCTCCGTCCCCGCCTCCTCGTTGCACCTCGTCTTCCAGCTGTAAGTAAAAAAAAAAACATTTTTAGCATGTCTCGAAATATAGAAAAGGATGCTTTGGGAGGGAAAACACTGTTTGAAGCAGAAGCAAAAAATAATTTACCTGTCGGTTGAAGGTGGCCTTTTTCCCAGCTTTCTTGGAGGGTCCGCTACCGGGCGAAGATGCGGCCTTGCGCTTTTTGGTCTTCGAAGCCAAAGGGTTTTTCATGCCCTTCAGGTCAAACCTTCTGTAAGCCTCCATGATGCTAACGCAGAGGTCCCACGTCTGCGGCCGGAAATTGGCAACGGTCCAGTGCATGAAGTATGTGTTGATAAAGCTGCCGAACACGGAATGCTTGGACATCGCTACTTGCTTCACATGCGTCTCCATCGACGGGAGAAGGTGAGACATTACGGGGTACCAACTTTGCCTATTCTTGGCAAATTACGGTGGGTATACCCACCGTAAGAGTAATTTTAAATGGGTCATAACACATGCATAACTCGAACAAGGGCACGATACCCATGCCTGGGGATGATTATTATGAGGCCTTTCGTGCGAAGATAGCTTAAAATAGCGGACTCCATAGGTTTTGATATGTGAAAACGCTTTGTCAAGTTGGAAAATTGACTGGTGGGTAACCTAAAGTGCTTACGGTGGGTTTACCCAAGACATCAATATGGGTAGATGCACACAGCACATATGCATGTCTCCGTGTGGCATATTATTATAAAATAAGCTTCATATGCATATTGAGACTTCACATTTTACCCCATACATATCGGAGGCTTGTACAATTCATTTCGCGCAGCTAGCGATCCACCAAGGGTAAGATGTCTATTTAGCAATACTATTTCCCTAGTGCACCACACTAATTAACCCCCTGAGTGTACCCCACCATCTCGGGCGAAGTTCGATGCCAACCGACCCATGGCGTTAATACAAAGTCAAACACATTCCGACGGATGTATTTTACCACCCACGACCCCATCTCACTATTCCCACTCACCCTTAAGCCAGCCGCCCCACGCCACCCTCACACTCAGTCCCCAGCCCTAAATCGGACACCTCCTGTGGCCACCCCCTGAGTGCACCCCACCATCTCGGGCGAAGTTCGATGCCAACCGACCCATGGCGTTAATACAAAGTCAAACACATCCCGACGGATGTATTTTACCACCCACGACCCCATCCCACCATTCCCACTCACCCTTAAGCCAGCCGCCCCACGCCACCCTCACACTCAGCCCCCAGCCTTGAACTTAGTACCTACCCTAGACTTCGAGTGGACGGCGGCATGATGTTTGAGGGAAAAAGAAAAAGAAAAAGAAAAAACCACGCCCGTCGGGCGTATGAGTAAATTGATTTCCCCGGCCCTACTCTGGGCCGGACCGCCACGAGTGGCGGCCATGTTGGGACAATTTAAACTGGGTGGTTCTTGTCTTTCTCCTCCTCTTGTTTTCCTTGTCTAAGCTTTCTGTATAGCTGGTAGGTGCTGTGTGCATAGTTTACTGTCAGGTCGTGTATTCTCTGTAGTGCCTGTGTGGCTTCTTTTCTGTTGAGTCCAAGTTGCTCGAGTATGTCTTGGTTGTGTTTGTACACCGTGCCTGTTCTGCCCACTGCAAACACATGAAGTTTGGCACGGAATCCGTGCCTGCGTAGCAATTGTAGCAGCGGTCCGTATTTCTTGTATTTTTCCAGGAGTTTGGGTCCCCATTTTTCGTCATCGGTGTGGGCCACTTCAATGAGGTGTAGGTTTCTTACCCTTGCTGGTGCTTCCTGTTGTGTGCATTCCCATTCGTCCTCCAGGTCTTCCAGACCCTCTATCATGACTATGTCCACAAAACTTGGTATTGTGTCGGGCCCATCGTTTCTGCCTGGGTTGTCCTTCCCGTCGTGTCTGCATTGCCCCCTGGTGAGTATGTAATTTGGGAGTACCCTTGGCTTAATCCCTGGGTCCCTCTTTTTTCCAGTGTAGGCGAGTACTTTGCATCCCCCTTTCCTATGGTGGTCAAGTATGTGTTTTAGCTCATCTGCGTGGGCATCTGCCCTGTCCGTGAACATTCCTCGCATTTGTGGGTTGTTGCATCCACCTAGGGCATGCCCTACCCTCATGAGGAAGCCCTTTGCGTAGTCCACCCCTTTGTGTCCGCATCCTTCCAGGGTGCACTTCCCGTTCCCTCCGGCTGAGTTTTTCGCCGTCTCATAGTCTTGTGCTGGCAGTATTCTCAGTCTGCATTTGAGTATTGTTTTTCGTACCGCAAATGTGGCTCTTTTCCAGAAGCCGTTCGCTACTTTGTGTAGTGGCGTGTCTCCTTTGAGGTGCTTCATTGTTTCGTTCAGCCAGCTGTCTGTGGTCCCGCCCTCCTGAACCGAGGGGGCGTTCCTTTTTTCCGTTCTGCTGTGTGCCATATCGTGTTTTCGCTGTTTCCATCTTGTTCTGGGCATCGGGTCCTCCATTACTGCATGGACTCTGGACTCCTCTGTGACACGGTCATGGTGAGCTTGTCTTTCTTTTGTCGGCTCCCCTTGTGGCTTTTCCCGCTGCTCAATGAGTTCATTTAGCATGTCAAAAATTTCACCGTCATTTTGTACCTCTTGGGTCTCTTCTAGTTTCTCCGCGAGCTCGTTGAGTTCCTCAAATATTTCCTCCCCTTCGGAGGGTGGGGGTGGTGTCCCTGCGGGTTCGGGTTCGTCTCCTCGGGTGGGGTCCCCTTTGCCCTCTGTTTCTTGGTATTCTTGGTGCTCCTGCACCTCCCGCATAAGGAGCATCTCCTCTTCCTCCGTTTGTTCCATCATGGCTTTTATTTGCCTGTCTTCTTCGTCCCGGGTCTGGTTGGCTTGCTGCTGCTGGTTGGGTACCGGGTCCCGTATTGTCGTTTGTTCCTCTTCAGTTTGTTGCGCTTGGTCATGGTGCGCCTCCCATCTGAAGCTGCGCTCAGTTTTCAGTTGGTGGGTCCAGGTTGAGGGTTCTCCCTGGAACCCTCTCATTCGTGTCGCGAGGTCTTTTTATTTGTCGTGTCGCAAAAAGATTCGTTTATATTAACGACGCTTCGCAGCTTTTTCAGAAATATGCTGTTTTTCATTTCGTTTCCCTTAAAGGAGCGAAACAGGTTTCCTGGAAAAAAGTGACATCAACAGGCCACACCGCAGGAGCTGTCCCTCAAAAATTATGCCGTTGGAAATTTTCCAAAAACTTTCTGCCCATGTCAGCAGTCCTACCCCGGATTGTGTCGAGCGCTCGCGCTTTACCGGCCAATCATGATACGATAGCATCTGAGGGATACCGACCTCAGCATCAGCAGTCCTACCCCGGATTGTCTCGACCGATCGCTCGTAGCCGACAACGAGAGTTTAACAATTCACAATTATACCACAAAGATATGCGGAATTTCCAATTATGAATTTGTCGCAACACTACCACTTTCATACGAGGAAAACAGAATCCGCTTGCATTATATACTGCTAAGACCGCTGAACTGAGCGCCCCGTAAGTCACTCTTCAGCGACCGTTGTGTTTGGAATAATCCCGTCTACCAAACACAACGTAACTTTGCATATGCATTCTAAAGTATGTTAGGAACCTCATATTTCTTGCGCGCGCAAGATCCGTTCAGATTCTAGGAGTCTGGACGCGGCGCGTTAGAGGGGTGGATGATTTTGTCATTCGTCGAGTCCGCTGACTCGACTCACGCGCAGCAGCGACGCATAATGCACAGCATGGCTTTATCACGCATATCTCATATGCATATACAACATATTTTGAGCATCTGACACTGCACTGACAGCTCTGGCGGAAACGCGGATGTCATTTGCGTCCACGTTTCCGCTAGGATTTCTTCCCTCATTCGCGCGCTCGCTTGCAAGCGAGCATGCGCATCGCGTGAGGGAATTGTTTGCAAAAATAGCACCTGGTATGTGTTATCTTTCCGAAATAAATTGGACAGACTCGTCAGTCAACCATACATCTCACTGTAGGCTGGCGCGTTCATCCGGGTATAGCGAACGGAATTTTGAGTTTCTAAAACCCCCAATAGTTGCGATTGCGGGTATCATTCTACGTGATGCGCGTATCGATAAACTTAGTAGGAATATGTGATAATATTCAATAGGAAATTCTTGCTTAGATTAATACATGATCTTAAGAAGTAATCTTGTTTTGGCTCGACAGGGGCACACTGCGGGGGAAACGTTCCGTGTTATTCTTAAAATTGCATATTTAACAAATGACATTTGAACACTCACCACTGCAAAAACGGACAGATTTTGCAAAAACGGTCACGATTCTGCAAAAGCCGACACTGGAAAACTCTCGAGCGTGTTTGACCTCATCATTATGCCATGACACCATTCGGGTGTCATCGTCATCGTCATCGATTATGGGGTGGGGATGGGGTCCGATTCTCTTTCTGTGTGGCGATTTTATTGAAAGGAATTTTCGCGAATTAATTCCTCCGTTCAACACGACACCCTGAATGCAATTAAAATAATCGTTTGTCCGATTTGTTTTTCATAATTTGTTATCCTTGCTATTCCTGTCCATACAAATTTGGTCATCTGAAAATTTTCTGTGAATTTTGTGGATTTCTGCGAATTTTCACGACAGAAATGAGCGTTGCGCTCATGTTTGTCGCAGGTGCGACAGAAATGAGCGCAACGCTCATTTATGTCGCACGGTATAATTGCAGTTTTGTCGCACGGTGCGACAAATAAAATAACCTTGCGACAAAAATGAAGTGCATCCGTTCTCCCTGGAGGTCGGTCATTTTTGCTGAGAGCCTACTGTTTTCTTGGGCTTGCCGTTCACGGAGTAGTGTGGTTACGTACTTTTGTACCGCGAGTTTTCCTTTTAGCTCTCTGCTGTTCGAGTCTTCGTCTGGTATCATGGGCTTGACTTTTATTGTCTCGTTATTATCCCACGCTTCCGTGAGGGTTCCCGTAGTACAGGCTTGTTTGGCTGCCTCGTCGGCTTTTTCGTTCCCCACAATTCCCGTGTGTGCCTTGACTTTTAGCAGTGAGACAGTGTGTCCTGCTGCTACTAATGCCTCAATGTTGACCAGTATGGCATACAGGAGGTCTCTTTGTTGGTGGTGTTCCATGTTGTGGGGTTTCGTTCTCATGCTCTCCAGTTGTCTAATGGAGTTGGCACTGTCCGTGCAAATGGTGAGTCCGTTGCCACTTGGTGGTGGCGGGAGCGTCACCGCTTTTTGTATGGCGAGAAGTTCCGCTCTGTTCACCTCTTGGTCTTCGCCTCCCCATCGAATCATGTGGGCCTCCCCTTCCCCGGTCCTGGGGTCCCATACCGCAGCTCCTGAGGCCCATTCTTTGCCTCCTTCTTCTGTTTCTATTTCTCTTTTGCTCCCGTCCGTGTAAAGGTACGAGGTTGCCTTGTGTGCCCTTAGAGGGGAGGGGTATGTCAATTGGGTTGGTGTGTTCCTCGGGGCTTGGTTCCTGGGGTCCTCTGTTTGGTCTCTCGTCAATTCCCATCTCCTTCCTTGGGCTCCCGGTTCGTGTTCGGGCCAGAAGTCAGTGGGGTATCTGACAACTTTTGACCTCGCTACTTTGTCCCATATCGTTTGGGCGTCATTCTGTCTTGCAAGCCTGGTGTGTAAGGTGTTGGCTTCCACCACCTGTTGTACGGTGGGGGGGTGTATGTTCCATTTGCCTCCTCTGCTTCCGGGGAGGAGTTCCCATTTGGCTGGTCCTTCTTCCACGTGGAGGTGGCTGTCCTCCCACCAAGTTTCCACTTCCGCTTGTACGTTGCAGCACTGGGGGCAGAGGTCGTTCCTCAAATGTGGCCCTGTGCTGCACATTCTTCCCATTGCATTCGTCATGTCCTTTGTCTTAATTTCCGGGAGTTCGTATCGCTGCCATGGTCTTGTGTCCACCACACAGTCTACACTGGGGGTGTGTACTTCTTGGTTTGGTTCATTCGCATCGTGTAGGTTTGCCTCCCTCATCGGCTGTTTGACAGCTGAGGTGGTGCGGACCTTACTTTGCGGGCAGGTTGTGAGTGCCCTTCTTATACAGTCTGCGGCAGTGTCCGGGTCCCCGCAGTGTGCTTGCCATCCTTCTTTGTTGGCCACTATCAGCACCCGGAGGTTCCAGTTGCACTGTTTCGCTTGTTGGTGGGTGGCACCCATCCAGTGGTCAGGGGGTAGAAATGTGAACTTGCCTTGTGGTATTTCTAATAGTTCGTGTATTAGGTGCCCCGCATGTGCATTGTAGAGCTTCCTGTACGGGGTTTTCTCATATGTCGGGTACACCCCGACCCCGAACACCGGTTCTTGTGTGGTGGTGGCCGCTATGGCAAAGTCCAGTGCCTTTTTGAGGTCCTGTGGCGTGTATTCTGGGTTGAACTGGTAGGCTCCCAGTTTCATCCAATTTGCTGTCCAGGCCGAGCCTCTGGCCCCGAACACCTTGTCTCTGTCATACTTGGCGTAATACGTTGTGGTGTTGTGGTGGACATTGAGGGGTGAGGCGAACAGTTCGGTGGTAATTCCGAATGCCTGTTGTAGTGCCCTTTGCATCTGGGCAGGGAATGTCCAATGGTTTTGCAGGTTCTTTTTCCGTTCTTCCTTTTCTTCTTTGCTTGAGTACCTAATGAGGAGGTGCCCTATTTCCTCCTCGAACGTGGAGACCTGTATTTTGTGGTCCTCCCACATTTCGGTGCGTAGTGTACTCTGGTGTGGGGTTTGGTGGTGTGTGGTACCCACTGCCTGGGTGTACCTTTCGTGTAGTCTGAGAAGCTTTTCTTTCGTGAGGGTGCCTATGTATTTCCCACTCCTGTGGTAGCTGTGGGCGAGTTCCCCCTCCAGTCGTATCTGGCAGTGGTGCCCTCTGTTGTCCACAATGTCTTGTTCTGGGTTGGTTTCTGTCGGGTCCAGTGTTAGGTTCTCTGCATGTAGTGTGGGCCAGGCCTGCCCCAGGTGCGGCCTCCCGGCCAGTATTTCTTTGAGGCCTGTGGGGTGGGTCACCTGGGAGCCCCTTGCTCGCAGTCTTCTATTCAGGGTTAGGAAGGTGGTCGCGCTTTGGCCCCTTCGTTTGGCTAGTTTCAGGTAGTCGGTTATGGTCTCCCTTGTACTCCAAGAGTAGGAGTCATCCCCCTCTGAGTGTCTCCACTGGGTTCTGTACTGCGTCACTAGGGAGTGTGGGTCTGTTGGGTCAACGAGTAGGGTCCTCATTGCCACAATCTCTTTCGGCTTGTCAATCGTTCGGCCTTTCTCGAAGCCTGTCTCAAGCTTTTCGGCCATGGGGTCTATTTCATCTATCCATTTGGTTTGTGAGCGTGTGTGGAGGGGCTGGGGTTCTTCCTCTTCCTCCCCCGGTGTCGGGCCGGTATTCTCCGTTTCGTTAATCCTTGTAAGCGGGTGCAGGGAGAGTTGCCTGTGAATCTCTTCCCTGGGGACCAGTCTCGCCTCCCATTCCGTCATTTTTGCTCTCAGCTGCTCCGAGTCGAGGCGTGGGAGGTTTGTTCGTATCGCGTGGGAGTCCAGCGGTCCCTCCCTGGGCATGTTCCTGTATTGTTGCTTCAGTCGTCTGTTTGTAGGGCTGTCGTAGAAGTCCCCCGGTTTCGCTATGTCCCTCGGTTGGGCTTCACATAGGTATGGGTATAGGTGTGCCAGGCCTTTTGCTATGGCACTGCGGTCTGTGTTGAGGGTTGCATCTGTGCATTGTTCCCTGACATTCACCTGGCTAATCGCATGTTGGCCATCTCGGGTAGTGAGGAGCGCTAGGTCCGGGAAGTGTGCAAAAAGTTTGAGGCACGTTGTGAAATTTATCGCAGTTGGCGTGTCCTTGGGTATTGTGACCCTGGCAGTTTGGTCTGTGCACATTGCCTGCCAGTCTGGAGGCGTCGGTATGTCTCCATCAATTATTTTGCCTGCTTTCGTATTTCTTGTTGTTCCCTCCATTTCTTTGTCGGACTTCCTTCTGGTCGCCCCTTCTAGCTGTTCCATTATCTTTGGTATTGGGGTTTGGAGTTGTCTGAGCATCCCCTCCGTCCCCTGGGGCGTAATGTTGTATCTGAGTAGGGCATTGAGTTTCCTCAGTGTGTTGTGTTTTGTTTGGTGCCCCCCCCAGAGTTTGTCGAGGTCTGTACAGTTCCTGCGTGTGGTGCTGTGGTATTCTACCAGTCCTCTAGTGGACCTGCTGACATGGGACATTCTGAGTCTCGACTTTAGGTTTATTTGCCTCCAAGCCGGGCCCCGTACCGTCCCCTTGTCTTCTTCGCTGTGCATGGCCTCCAGTAGTCCGCTCCAAATCGACTGGGCGTAGACTGCCTGGAGTGGCACCATTCCCAAGCCGTACTTTTCCTTTTCCTGTGTGGTGAAAATGTTTGGCGTGCCGTTGCGGGGCAGGCCTTGTATATTTTTTGTGGCCCCCCCTATTATTTTGTTGAATTCGTCTATTTCGCCCGCTGTGTACAGCCCTAGGTGCAATCCATATCTGAATTTCCCCAGTATTGCGGAGTGAAGGGAGTATTCCTTTTGGTCAGGTGTCAGAGGGGAGCGCAGTAGAGCTTGTATTCTGTGGTTCATCTCTTCCTTAGCGGCCTCTTTTTCCTTGTCCCACCTGCCTGTGAATGCAAGTAGTACTCCCAGGTATTTGTACGTGTCGTCTGGCTTGAGTACTTTGAAGTGGCTTAGCTTGCCGTCCAGTCCTAGCATTTTGAGGTCTTTGTGGAGTTGTTCAGGTATGGAGACCCCATTTTTTATGCCGGTTATGGCTGACTTGGTGAGGTTAATTCGGAGTTCGCTCCACTGTGAGAATGCCTGCAGTTTGTGTAGCTGAGCTCTCATGTGGTGAATCGTAGGGCACAGTATGAGTAGGTCGTCGACGAACGCCCCTGCTGTCGTCCTGAGGGGGCCTAGCCTTTCTTGTTCTGCTGCATACTTGTGTTGGTACCCATGCTCTCCCACTTCAAGCCATCTTAACAACGGTTCCTGGTATATTATGAAAAGGAGGGGACTCATGCTGTCTCCCTGGAGGAGTCCTCTTTGCACCTGTACAGTTTTGTGTGAGGTTTCCCCTCCTACTCTGGTGTTCATGGACATTGTGTCATGGCTTTGTGTACCTAGGACATCCCGCACCACCTGTGTGAGTTCGTCGGGAATTCCAAGGTACTGCATCGTTTGGAGTAGTTTGTCGTGGTCCACTGAGCCGTACGCGTTTTCGAAGTCTACATACAGGCCATGTAGTTCTCGTCCTGAGACGTTTGCATCCTCAATCGCGTTGGTTACTCTGGTGAGTTGTCGAAGCGTGTTCCTTTTTTCCCTTGAGCCTTCCTGAGCCTGGGCTAGTATTCCTTGCGTTTCGCAGAACGTGGAGAGCATGCTTGCTATCTGTGAGGTGTACAGCTTGAATACCCCTTCGAGCAGGGCTATGGGTCGGTAATTTTGCTGTAAGGTGACATCCCCTTTCTTGTGGTGGAAGCAGAATGTCCCTTTTTTCCAGGTGAGAGGGACATGCTTGCTGTTCCACATTTCCAGCATGAGTGCGTGTAGTGCATCATGGAAGTCCTCTGGCATGTACTTAAGAATTTCGTTCGGGGTCCTGGTGGGGCCTGGTGCTTTGTTGTTGTTTAGGGTGTGTACCGCTTTGCTGTAGCCCTGTCGACTTATCGTGAGGTCCAGCCCACTGGGGTCTGGTCTTGGCAACTTTATGAGGCGCTCCCTGTGAGCTGGGTCTTCCCATGGTGGAGGTTTCGAGTCGGGTGGACTTCGGTGCTCCATCCTGTATGGTGCCGAGTGGGCCATGTGGTCTGCTAGTGCGTTAGCGATGTTCCCTTGGCCTACAGCCAGGCTGCCCTCTCTGTCCTGTAGAGCCTGTATGTTCGCCGTGGGGGCATGGCCTGTTTCTTGTGCCTTGGTATATATCCTTTTGTGGTATCTTTTTTGGTTGTTCCAGTATTCCTTTACTGTTTTGTTGTTGTGTCTTTGCTTGGCTTGTTGCCAGTGCTGCTTTACTACCTTGTGCGCTGCCGACCTTTCTTTTTTGGCCTCCTCAGTAAGCCACGACACCCACTCTTTTGCATCTGCATTGTCCCTGTCCGTTGGGCCTTTCATTTCTCCCTCTTTCAGGCTTCTGAGGGTTGAGTGTTCCGTGTGCGGGTTTCGTAGGTGTCGTTTGGTTTGCTTGTGCTCCCGCATCTTGAGTATTGCGGCGTCCCTTTCCTTTCTGTCCTTTTTGCTCATCAGCAGGTCTTTTCCCACTCGGTTGGAGGTGCCTCCAACTATAGTAGTTGGCAGTTCGTCGTCCTGTAGCGCATATTTATTCGCCTCGGTGAGTATGTTTAGTACTGTTTCCCCTGCTCTGTCTATGGTGGCGTGTGCCACTTGCCTGTTGTCCTCTTCCCTGCACTGTGTGGCCATCTCTGTTATGCGTTTCAGTTCAGCGGTTCTGGCATAGTCGTGTGTCCTGAGGAGGACGCCTTGGAGTGTTTCCCTGTGTGTTTTGTTCAGGGGCGTGTTCAGCTTTACATGCCCTGGTTGGGGGTCGCGGTCCACATATGGCTCGTGGGTGCCTATGCTGTCCAACTGGAGGGTTGCTAGGCTCACCATCTCGTGGTCACTCGTATGGTGCCGGGTGAGGTGTGTGGTGTCCCCCATCTCGTATTGCGCCTGCTTGTTCCTCGGTGCAAGCCATCTGTCAATGTTCCTGTGTTTCGCCCAGTTAAGTGTGGTATCGACTGGCGGGCCTACATTGTGGAGGTCTAGCTCCTCCGCAAGTTTCGCCCATTGCTTGTCAGTTTTCGTCATTCCTCTACCTGTGCTGGTGTTGCTCGCATTGAGGTCTCCTCCTATGACCACATGTTCGTTCTCCTTTCCCGCAGTTTTCCTGAGCAGGTTGGTTGTGTATTTGAGTATTTTGTCCCTGGTTTTGCACTCCTCTGCCCCTGGTGGGTTGTAAATGCCTAGCACATGGTACATCACCTTTCCCGGTAGGTGCAGCACCACATGTAGGAGGTATCCCTCGAGGTGTCTCGCAGGGACTACATGGTGGTTGTGTGCGTGGCTGTAGGGGTTGCCGAGGAGTATTGCCACTCCTCCTTTCATTGCCTGTTCAGCCGTGCCTTCTGCTTTCTGCACCTCAGTTTTGGTGCCTATTGCAGTGTATTGCATGTCTCTGAATCTTCTCATTACACTGTCGTGTGCATGTTTCACTTCCGTGAGTACAATTACTTGTAGACTCTGTTGGTTTTGGCTTCTTTTGTTAATGACCTCGGCAAGGTCAAGGCAGGCATCACTTTGTCCCGCCACATTCCATGTGAGCATGTGTAGACGGTCCTTTCCTATGTCAGTCTTTGTTGGCTCTGTGAGGGAGGTTTGGCATTCTCGGGAGTCCTGGCACGCCTCTGGTGTTTCCAGACGTGTGTCCACAAATCTTTCCCATCTTGCTGTTGGTTCGTCCTGTGTTTGCTCCCATTCTTCGTTTAGGTGGGTTTCCTGTGCTTGCTGCTCCTCAGGTGTCTGCCCGTCATTACCTGGGGGTGTTGTGGGGGCTAATCTATGTAGCCATTCCCATAGGCCTGGTTGCTTCGTAGTAGTTTTGCGTCCCCTTTCCTGGGTTTGTGGTGCCTGTTTTCCGGCCTCTAGGTTTGTGTTCAGGCCATCCGCAGGCCTCTGGGTCTCTGCCGCTTGCTGGCTTTCCACCCGCGTCCGGCTTTGCCCCTCGGCAGTGGTTATCATCTCTTTTACTGGCAGCTGTATGGACTTTCTATAGGCGGTTATCGCCGTTCTGTCGGTGGCCCCCCATTTGCTGACTGCCTCGTTGAAGTGGGTGGGCCAATGCCCCCCTGGGCATGTTTTTTGGTAGTGCATCCAAGCTTCTGCGGCCATCAGTACCCATACCCCGCAGCTGTATTGGTCCTGCGCGCTTTGGTTGCCCACATTCATCAATTCCACTGTTACTTGTTTGTTGAGTGTCTCGGCCAAGTGCTCCGTCCAGTTGGTTATTTCCGCTGTTAGCCTTTTGGTGTTGCGTGACGTTGCATTGGTTCTCCCATTCGAGGAGTCATATATCCAGAACTTCAGTTTGTCGTTTCCTTTGTCTGGTCCGGCCAGCACTGCCCTCCAGTGTTTGCCATCGCAAACCGGTATGCAGAAGCCCCGGGAGTTCCCGAGTAGCTGCAGTGCCTTCGTTGTGTGCGGTTCTCTGTTGTTACCCGGTTTCAGTGTTTCTCTCATTGTGGCTATTACCAGGGGGGGCAGTGGGTCATCTTCATACAGTGAGTGGGCATGTTGCATTTGGAACATGTTCAGTCGGCCTTTCTTTTCGAACAGTCCCTTCGTAGTGGTGTTGTACGGGTACAATTCCGTGTGGTTCTGACTCCCCCCACCCGTCATGTTTGTTTTCCAGCATCGGGTGTGCCGCCTCATCCTTTGCTCAATCTCCCGCATTAGTGGTCTGCCTCTTGTTGGGGTGCCTTCTTTTATCGCGGTTACTGCGTGTTCCGGTCTCCTTGTTCTAACTAGGAAGGGTTTACCGTTACGGTAAATTATCTTGAGTAGTTTGTAGCCATGGGGTGGTTGTGTCCACCGTGCCGCTGCATTCCTCGCTGCGGCCCGTTTTCTTCGTGTTCTGCGGCTGCGCGTTATGTCGTTGCTGTTCGTGTTGTGTGTTCCCCACATGCGACCAATTTTCCTACTTGTTGTTAGTGTAATCATCAGTATAGCGAGTATCGGGGTTATGGCAAATGCAGCGTTCCATAGTGGCCTGGTAGCTTCGTGTCGTGCCCCCCTTGGGTAGTGTGGTTCTGCCCCATGTCGTGTTGCTCTCCGGTTGTGTGGTGCTGCTCGCATTCGTGAGTTTATGGTTACAGCGTTACATTGCCCTAAATCCCTTTCTGTAACACCCCTAGCACTTTTCCCAGGGTGGGCCCCGTTTTTTGTGTGTATTTTCGTGGTTGTGTAAAAATTTTTGGGCGTTTGGGCGTGTTTTCCAAAAAAGGTTGTTTTTACGTGGAGCAATTTCGGGAATTCGCTTGTGGTCGAATGTCGGCAGTTTGCTCTCATTTTTTGTGTGTGGCTGCCTTCCACTCTTCTTAGCACATTCCCAAAGTTTTTCGGCGTTCCTATCATTCTGCTGGCCTGTGTGGGGTCGGTTGTACCATTATTTGGTAGGGTTTCAGTAGGGTTGGTGCTTATATTGTGGTGGGGGCCCTTTGGTTTGCAGGGTGGGGGCTCATGTAGCTTGCCTCTGCTTGTTTGGCATAGTTTCTGGTCGGGGTGCTTGTTTCTACCCCCCCTCACCCGTTTTCGCTGCGTCCACTGTGCTTGTGTTGCCGTCGAGTTATCCGTTACAGCGTTACACTGCCCTAAAGCCCCTGTTGTAACGCCCTTGACATCTCTTTCTTGGTGGGCCCCCTCTGGTATATGTCGTCCCGTTGGTGTGCCAAAATTTCGGGGGGTTTCGGAATGTTCTGCGAAATTTATCATTTTTACGTAGAGCAGTTTTAGGAATTCGCTTGTGGTCGAAGGTTGGCGGTCGGTCCTGACATTTCGCACATTGCTTTCCCTTGCTCTGTTGAGCCATCCTACAAAGTTTTTCGTCAACCCTTCCCACCCATCGGGTGCTGTGTGGCCATTTGTGGCTGTTCCCCTTAGGGTTACTGTAGGGTTCATACCATTATTGCTGGGGTTGCCAGTTATGTGGTGTGAAAAGTGGTTTAAGCTCATGTTAGTGTTTTTATCTTCGTGGTTATCGTTGGGGACGTTATAACTGCATATGGTGTGGCCATTCTCGCTGAATATGGTATGGCCATTTCGCCAGTGCTCGGAGGTAGGCATAGTAGCACATTTATGGGCATGGGGGTCAGCGTTGTAGCTGCGGTTAAGTATATTAGACATGCCTGGGTGCCTGGTGTGCCTTATATGTCGGTTGTTTTCCTTTGTTAACTTGTTACAGTTGTCGCAGCGGGGGTGTGGGAGTTTGGCGTCTGGTGCTCCCACCTTATTATGTACTATGAGGTGGGCAGGGTGTGCCCTACAGGGGTGTATTGAGTTCCGATCCGAGCCCAGTCCCCATGCTGGGTGGCTATGCTGTGCATCGTGGGCTCGTGTCCTAGGCCCTTTGTGAAGTTCAGTGGCATGGCAGGGCATGGTATGAATAGGGTGGCTCAATAATAATAATACAGTTTCTAGGCTGTCTAGTCTAGGATTGTTACTGTCTATGTTTTCTGTATTTCTTGTGACAGCATGGCTTGCTGGCATGGTCTCCACTTCCTCCAGGGTCTCGGTGGTGTGTCTTCCCCCTGCTCGATGGCACCCCCCGTTCCTGCTTGGTATTCGGGTGCCCCTTGATGCAGTGATCGCCAGTTCAGACAGAGGTGTGGGTTTCATTGTGGGTACCTTATGTTGGGGGTCCGGTCTCTTGTTTGCACTTACGGGGTGTCTCCGCTGCTCATAGATGTCTGTTTCAGTAGGCCCCCCTTTGCACAGTGAGTATGCCTCCCCCCGATCGTGTGTCAGGGGTGCAGGTAAAGGTGTGGTCAGTGTTACCTTTGCAGATTGACGGGTGGTCCTCCTCGTGGTTAGCTGTCCAGAGGCTGGGACCCCAGTGGGTATGTCCGCTGGGGGCCCTTGCCCTCTGGCCCTCTTGGCTGGGGGCTCTGCTGGCTTGTTCTGCTTTCTCGGTATCTTGGCGATGGCCTTTTTCTTTACACCCAGGCCCGTGCTCCTGCCTGGTCGGCCCTCTCCGGGCGCAGGTCCCCCCCTGTAGGGGATTCCACCGTAGGGAGTGTCCCCACTTTCTGCTGCACGGTCCGCCATAAACTTGTCGTACTTGGCCTTTCGGGCCTCGGGTGTGTCTGTGGTCACATACTGGAGTTTCTCGCGCAGTGAGGGCTGAGTGCTGCCTTCCTCCTTGGAGGAAGTGTCAGCGCCCTTTGCTGTCCACCTCTGCAGACCCCCTTCCGAGCTGGCTTCCTGCTTGTGCTCTTCGGGGGCCTTGGTGAGGCGGTTTGTGAGACTCACCAGTGTGTCCACCATGGCCTGGCCGGTGCTCTCGTAGGTGGTGTGGAAGTTCCTGATCCCGGAGGTGATGTCGGTGTGCCTCTTGGCTGCCACAGCCTCGATGGCCTCGGTGCTGGCAGCCGCTGCCGCTGCCTTCTGGTTAAGTAGTTCCAGTTCGTGTCCGATGTGGGACAAGAGGCTCTTCGTTTCAGGGGTCGTGGATGACGTCGGGGGGGCTTGGGCGGTTGCTTGTTGCACCTGCCGCAGGCACTCCTCCGTCGTCCTCTGCACGTTGTGTATGGCCTCCTCGCTCGTCGCCCTTAGCTTCTTCTCGTCGGTCGTACCTTCCTGGCGCTGGTGGTGGGGGGTCGCTGCCTGCTTGTTTCTGGATTTCGTACCCATAAGGCTCCAGCGCCCCACTTCCACCTTCACCGGGATGAAGACCTTGTCACCGGTATCCTTGTCGTCTTGGAGGTGGACGTCCACCGTGATGGAACTACCAGCCGCCACCAGCAGGTCGTACGCCGATTCGGTGAGGATTGCGTAGAAGTTCACGGTGTCGTTACTGTTCCTCTTCCACTGAAGCAGTGACTCCACCGTGCTGTCCGATGGTGCCCACCTCGGCGTTCCGAGATGCTTCTCGAAGACGAGGTAGGCGTCTTCGCCATACGGCGGTTGCTTGTGTTGGGTTGCTACCTCGGACAGCTTCTGCGTGATGGCACTGACTATCCGCTTGCGGTGTCCCACAAACAGCTGCTGGCTGTAGTCTATGACAGCTATTTCTCGCAAACTGAGTGCTTGTTTGTCAGCCGCCGATGGCAGCAGCCCCTTCCGAGTGGGGAAGCCGAAGTCAAGGAGCTTGTCCTTGATGAGCAGCTCGGCCAGGTACTGGTCGTGCGAGACCAGAAATAGTACCTCTCGGATGTTATTGTCCGCCGGTGTCTCGTCCCTTGCTCCTTTTCGGATGCGGGCGATGGCTGCACTGCCGTCCCAGCCTCGCTGGGTGACGAGGTTGCCCAGGATGACGGCTGCTTGATCCACCGTCACCCCCCTCAGTTGGGGGGATGACACCTGGACAGTTCTTGATCGAAGCGTCCCCGTAGGCTGTCTGTAGGGAGACCATACATACACCCTCGGGATGACCCGTGGCGGCGCGATGTCTACCCACGGGTCGTCGACCACGGTCATAGGAACCAGAAAGTTCGTGTTGAAGAGTACGAATAACGCCATAGGCCTCTTCCTGAAGGCAAGGTCGATTTGCACAACCTTGCCTTCGCGGTCTGTCCAGAGCTGCGTGTGCTCTATGTTGAATATTTTGTCGTCTTCACCCAGACCCAGCGCGCGTCGGATGACGTCGGCCAGATACCTCAGGTAGAGGAGAGTATACCTTTGGGTTTCTCGGAGGTCCGTGATTTTTATTTGTGGGGATCCCTGCAGGGGGAGCCCATACTTGTTGGTTTGCTCCGGGGCAAGGTCACAGCCCGTGATCGGTCGGACGTGTCGGAGGATTTGGTACCCCTCGTTCCCCTCGGTGTCTGTGGCCTTTTCCGGGAGCCCCAGCTTACAGAACTCCTCCGGCCTGTTCTCGGGGAGTGGGAGGTCCCGTGTGTCCTCCCACCAGGAGGTGACGATGTTCTCTATCTCCTCCTCCCGGTTGGTGCCCAAGGCTACCTTTGTTGGCAGCTTGGACACCTCGTCGATTGCCTTGGCAACCGACGGGATTTTGTCCCCCTTGGGGGACGCAGCATGCTTAGTGTAAGCATATGGCTGCAGTAGCGCGTTGGCCACTATTCTCGTTGGGACTCGTCCCTTGTTCGTCCCCGTGGGGTCCTCAGCCCGTAGGCCGGTGGGGCTCGTGGCACCCGATTTTTTCTTTTGTGTGTTTTGTTGTTTGTCAGGCTTGAATGTTTTTACTTCAGCCTTGCCCCACCTGAACTGCTTTCGCGGTTCAGGTTCCTCGTAAGGACTCGGGGGCCCTGAGAGATCAACCTCTCCCAGAGATGTCGGAGTTGCTGTGGCTTCCCCAGGTGTGTTCAGCTCGGTGGGAGTAGAGAACTCTTCTTGTGAGGGCTCGGTGGTCTCACCCATGGGTGAGTCCTGCGCGTCCAGCACCGGCATACTTACGATTTCTGGTAGTCGCGTGCGTTTGGTTGGAGATTTGGATTCCTCCGCTGTTCGTTTGCGACTTTCGCTCGTCCTTGATTTGGTTTTCGAACGGATGACTTTCAGGAGCTGCGCGTTGAGCATTTTATCGGGATTCTCAGGGAGGGGTTTCTGGGTGTGCTGCTGTGCGTTGTTGAGGGTTTCGTCGCCGCTCTGGGTGCCGTTTTCACCCTGCGAGTTCAAAAAACCGTTAACTTGGTGCTGGTAACGGCCATCAAAACAGCAGGGCGGGAGCGGGTGGGCCAAATCTGCATGTGTCCGTTGTGTCGTCCGCCATGGTGCCGTTAGTGTGTTCTCTGTGTTGTCGTTAGTGCATCCTGCGAGCACAGTCAGTAACAAAATCGCATTTTTGAAAATTATTTTTGGGTCCGCGGCTCGGACTAGGTGGCACGCTCAGACGGCTTCGCGAGAAGTGTTGTTTGAGGGCTTCTAGGGGCTGGGGTTGAGTTTTGGCGCTTTGCCCGGCTGATTTAAGGTGTCTAATTGACACTTTTAATCGGGGTAACGACCTCCGGGCCCGCGCGATACGCGTTAAACGCGAAAAGTTTAGGATTGGGTAGCCCACCGTAAAGCCGCGTTACGGTGGGTATACCCACCTTGCCAAGAATAGGCAACTTGTGACCCGATCGAGGTGAGCGTCGATGTCATCGTTCAGCACCGTCACCGTCAGCTCTACCTCAGGGTCTCCCTCAGGGTTTTCCTCCTGCTCAAACGTCTCCCGCTTCTCGATGGACTGGAATCCCTTGGGATATTTCACGGGATCCGGGATTGCAAAATAATCCATGCTCTGATTCGTATGTCGCCATTTTTTCCACCAGCCCTCCGGCCTGGTACCGCCCAGGTTGATAAGGGATACCCTCTTCGGCGTCCTCGGGGACGCTGGCTTCGAACTCGGAGATCAACGCTTCTCGATAGACGGTGTGCACGACCCCACCCATGCTTTTCGAAAAGGGTCGAACGGAGCCCTTGCATGAACTGAGTGTTGTCTTTGCGTTTCTGCTTCTGATCTATCAAGTTCTGCATCTCGCCTAAGAACCGAATCATGTCGGGCGTGAGACCGATGTAGATCTTGCTCTCGAAGGACTGGAAAACTACCTCCAATGGGACCTCCTCGTGACACTCGTCGGTGGCTTGATAACAGTGCTGGTGCCCAAAAACCTTGCCTCTGTATTCTCCCTTCAGAGCTTTTTTCAGGGAGAATTCGGCACGGGTTTTGACATCGTCGATCGCAACGAGACCCACATTGAAAGGGGCCCACGGGTTCTCCTTCCTGCCGGACTTGATCTCGTTCACCCAGCCCCTCTCTTGATCCCGGCAGGCCTCGTACCCCTTCGCGTGGTACAGGCATTCGATGGGGAGACGGAACACACTCCCTTGCTCCGACGCCTCGTCGGTCGACACCGGATTCGGCCACCGGTGCTCCATCTCGATTTTCTTGCACAGCTCAGCTTTCTCCACATAATCTAACTTTATTGAATGCTCCACTTTCAGCTTAGCGTGCCACCCATGTGCGGCCTCCTCGGCTGCCTTCCTTGCCTCAGATGGGGTGGCCACTTCAGACATATCCACATTAGCGCCTGCTCCAGTAAACACTCTGGAGCCACCAGCGGTCCTTGAAGGGCGCGTTGGGCAGCACGCTGCACATCCGTTCTCCTGGCAGCCTGGGACAAGACGAAACTGTCAATTAGCTAATGAACGCCTCCCCCCCCGTTCAGGCTCAAGGCGCGCGTTTCGAGGCGGAAGGCGTTCATTAGCTAATGAACGCCTTCCGCCCCAGCTCAAGGCGCGCGTTTCGAGGCGGAAGGCGTTCATTAGCTAATGAACGCCTTCCGCCCCAGTTCAGGCTCAAGGCGCGCGTTTCGAGGCTGAAGGCGTTCATTAGCTAATGAACGCCCCCCCCGGTTCAGGCTCAAGGCAAGATTTTCGAGGCGGAAGGCGTCCATTAACTAATGAGCGCTTTCCGCCCCGGTTCAGGCTCAAGGCGAGATTTTCGAGGCTGAAGGCGTTCATTAGCTAATGAACGCCTTCCCCCGGTACAGGATCAAGCGGCGCGCGTTTCGAGGCGGAAAGCGTTCATTAGCTAATGAACGCCTTCCGCCCCGGTACAGGCTTAAGGCGCGAAAGGGACGTACCGAAGGCTGTAAAACAGGCAGGGTAGATATCTTCCGCGGAGGTGACTCGGGCCGCATTGGGGATTTACTTCGGCCATATTTCGGCCCGTCTCGGCCCGAACCCAAAATTGCCCGCCGCAGGCGCAAATTTTTAATTTTAAGTATGACAATTTGTCAAAAATCGATAAAATTTTGGAAATTTATCGATTTTCCCCTCAATGCGACTCGGCCCATCCGCAACTTTTCCTTCGGCCCGCCTTCGGCCCGGGCCTCCGTGACACGGCCCCGGGCCGGCCAATCCCAGGAAGATATCTTCCCTGAAAACAGGTATTTCGCCACCACTGCCGAGGTCATCAATCACTGGCTCTGGCCTCTTGTTTTGCAAGAAAGGAGCTGTAATCGACGCTTTCCACGCCGCGTTTACATAGCTCGCTAGAAAGAATTCCTTGCTTTTTCCTTCTTCTTCTGCCCTCCTTTTGAAACTTTGATAAGCCGCAAGCCGATTTGTGTGCTTTGGAAGGCTCAGGGCTTCCTCAACGTTTGCGCTGTCCAGTTCGATTATAGTCAGGTTGTTGTTCCTAAGAATGACGAAATACAAAATTGGAGTCTGGCCTTCAATTATACTATACGCTACGCGTTTATCCGATTGAAGGTTACCGTCTGTATTTACAGTCGTAGGGGTGTTTTGGGGAAAACTGTAAAACATTTCTTCAGCCTCCTCTTGCGGGTCATCTGAGTGGATTATCAACTGCAAGGTGTCTGCAGGACTGTCGGTTTGAAGCGTTCTAACAATGCTCCACTTCTTGCGGAGATAGTCTTGGAAAACATAAATCCCTCTCAGTGCTTGAAATGTTTCTGCTGTCGCCATACTGAAATGAGAGAAATTGGCTGCCAACTGTGAAAGGGGTGTGTGTGAAGGAACTTTGAAAAAGTGATGTAACTTTAGCAAAATATTGTAAGTCATTTCTGTCGGCTAAAAATGACATGTCAAATATCGATGACAATTTTTGTCAGAAATGACATTTGCTGTCGCTTCCTGATTCGGTATATTCAGATCAAGGATATGATTTGAAGATATCCTGGTGTCATTTGCGCTGAAATCGAGAATCGATCGATCCAAAAAGATAGAAATTCTCTGTTGACTCGCAAGTCCATATCATTTTCAGAACGTAATAAACGGCTTCATAAGCTAATGACGGCTAATTTTGACGAAAATATGTTTTCTATTCCTTTTGATGAGGGTTGCGATATTATCTGCAAACCGTGCCCGGAAATAGTTATTGAAGATTCTATGGAAATAGGGGCTGACTTCTTTGATCAGGAGCCAATTCCAAGCATAGCCCCGAGCGCAAATACGCAAATGGTCCTTTGGAACGCGCCTTTGACGTCTAGATCGGAAGTTTGCTCCAATTCTTCACGCGTTTCTGGGACACCCGCTTTGCGCGAAATTGACTTGAGATAAAAAGCAGACTTGATACAGAATTTTCAGAGACAAGTTTAGACTTGCTTGATGGAGACAATCTTCGGTGTCTAAACGGTGAAGTAAACAAGCAGATTGTTGTGCGCAAACCGTACGAATCCGACATACGCAAGAAGAAATATGAAGGCGTAATTAGTATCAAGCAGCGACGTTTGCAGGCTGACAGTATATCCATGGCAGAAACCATTAAGTGCAATTGCAAGTCGCACTGCTGTCTATCTTTCTCATCGCAGTGTCGACATCGGATCCTGTCCGACATTGCCAAGTTAGCTCGGCATCTGTGTCTTGTAACCGGTGTCGGGGTCGGTGCAGGCCTTCGGCCCGCACTTGTAACCGGTGTCGGGGTCGGTGCAGGCCTTCGGCCCGCACTTGTAACCAGTGTCGGGGTCGGTGCAGGCCTCCGGCCCGCACTTGTAACCAGTGTCGGGGTCGGTGCAGGCCTTCGGCCTGTAATTGTAGTCGGTGTCGGGGTCGGAGCAGGCCTTCGGCCTGCACTTGTAATCAGTGTCGGTGTCGGCACCGCGCCTTAGCACCGCTTCGACGTACACCACCGCTGGGCGCTGTCGGCAGGCCTGCCAGGCCGGGTTGAGCATGCGCCGACACCCTATAGGCTTCCAACCGGTCAAAACGGACCTCGCCATCGGATTCGGTATAGTCGAAAATGGTTTGCAAGGATGTCACCTTACGGGGAGCCGGTCCGTGCACCGCGCCTTAGCACGGTGAGCTACGGTCAATATTTCTCATAACGAACATGTTTGCGTATCAAAGTTTCATACATGTGTGTTATGTTTACATGAAAGTGTGTCAAGTTATCAATGTGACATATGTTATCAGACTGCCGTGTTAAGTTAACACATATGTGTGTTAAGTTGACAGAGTCGACACAGTTTGTGGGATTGGGGGATTCGAGGATTGGGGGATTGGAAAAATCACCATGTAAAATTATTAAATTTGGAAATGCCAAAAAATTGCAAATAATAAAAATCACAGTGTTATTTTTATGAATTGCATGTTTTTAAAATCTGTTTTTTTGTAATCTACATTGTAATTTTACTAAACTTAAGAAATTGTTCAGAATTCCAGAATTTGTGTGTGAGAACAGTGATTTTATAAAAACTTTTTTTTCTAAAATAAACCTTGCGTATGTTAAAACCACTTTGTTTTTTCTGTCGTGCGTATATATTTCTAAACCTCTCATTTACTCAATTCATTTACATATTTTCCCAATCAATAAAAATTTGGGTAACACTCACGCAGGTACAAATAATACAAAGCTTTTTCTCATATTGCAACAGTTAACAGTTACATACGGTAAGAACTACAATATTTTATGTAATGTATTGTATTTTGTCCCAGTTTCTTGTGCATGCACAACACCTTACGAAACTGGTTACAAAAAGTTCAGGCCACCGCTCTTACGCCTTAGCTCATTTGTGACGACAACGTCTTTTTGCACCACAATAGTTCCATCAGTAGGGGGTCTCGAAATATCGAAATGCGGTGGCATCAGAGCGAACACGCAACGTTTAATTGGACAAAACTGGCACTTATGAGAAACAAATTCTCCAGTACCCAACAGCTTTCTCTGACATTGCACTACAACTCGCGGATAATCTGGAGGCAGGATGGGTTGAGCTGAATTGGTGGCCTTGGCAGTTGCACATCCAGCTCTACTCTTTGAGGCAGCACACGTTGCATTCTTCCCAGTTCCTTTTTGCAAAGACCATTCTTTCATCTCTGGGACTCTGTTGTTGCCGTCCGATGTCACAGACTCCAACGCTTCCAAAATAAGGTCCATTTCTGAGGTAGTAAAGCCGGACTGAATGTAAAAAGCATGCCCAGGGGCAAAACCCGCCTTCATGAGTACAAAGCAAATATGCTTGCACCAGTGCATCGTCAAGGCCCGCGCACGATGTCCCATTTGATCTTGGAACTCTTTGCAGTCACAAACCACAAACTTGTTGTGTTCATCCAGAAAATTGTGACCGAAAACCACTTCGTGCTGTGCAGTACGAAAGGCTCCAACAATGAAAGTGCGGTCAAGTACCGCTACATCTTCACCCTGCGGATTGTAATGAGGAGTAGGCTCTTCGACCCTCAGTATTATAAGCTTTTCAGGATTGGAGAATAAAGCCCTCAATAGTTTGGCTTGACCCTTTGTTGTCTTTGAAATGTACTGACAAGGTTTCAAGGTCAGAACAGAGTGGCGTACGCTGTCTTTGTCGGGTGAATGAACCGAAACTTTTTGTAAAAACTCCAACACCATCTCCTCGTTCGCCTCACCCGTTAGCTTGGAAAGTGGTTTCCAGAACAGGTCGAGTGAGCTGTTCAAAGGGTCAGGGTTGACCCTAAACTCGAACACGATCTTGTTTCGAACGACCTTTTGGCGTGCCTCCTTAACCACGGACACAACAGCCTGCAATAAAATAGGCTTGTCATTGGGGACACATAAGTTTAGCTCCGCAGTTTCACTTTGTAAACAGACAAAAACCTTTGCAATACCTGCTCTGGGGCTGCAGGCGGTTTTCTTGGCAATGTCCTAGACTTGTCAGCGCGATGGTTTCGGCCTTCACCTGTTGCTGTCTCAGATTCTACCCACGTTTCCCAAACCTTGTCCATGATGTCTCCGGTGTAAGCCTTAGCCCGCTCAGCCGCCGCATAGTTAGCACGTCGCTCTTGGTACAACGAATCCACACGAGGCGTACGACGTTCCTCATGCCCACCCGCACACATGTGTTTCAATTTGGTGGCCTGCGTCAGGAAGCTAATTACTTCAAGTCGTAAAGACTCGGACACAGATTTGTAGGTCCCAAGTGCAGCATTGTCCTTGTTGCCCAAAACTTCAGCAAGGTTTGCTGAAGCGTCACGAAAAAGGTGTAGAACACGTTCTCCCTCTCTCGAGTAAAAGTTGAACAAGCCTTTGAGGTCTGCTTGTACATCCTTGCGATCTTGACTCTCGATGAACTCCACCAAATTGTCCCTTGCAGTTACCACACTTAGTGGCGTGAGTGCTTTCCACCAATTGTGCCAAAGTGAGTTGAAAAGGTTTGCCTTGAAAAACTTGTTCAGTCGTTTGCAGTGTTTACCCAGGTCTTGAGCAATGTGAAAGTCGCAATCTATTTCCAAGCACTTGCCCGTAAGCTCGTCACGGACACGTTCCTTTTTACGCGCTTCTATATTTTTTATCTTCTTGTTATAGTTCATTCGAAGGCCGTTCCAAGGTCCACCTACAAACAGAAACAGTTTCGTCATCGATGACAAAAAGATGAAAGGTAGTTAATTAAACAAGTGCAATGTGTGCTTCGAAAATATTTTCGTCATCGATGACAAAAAATATTTTAGAAGCACATTTATTCAAGTGAAATGCGGGACCTGAAACTTGTCTGTCATCGATCACGGAAATATTTCATATTGTTAATCTCACAAGGTGGAGTTGTGCAACTTGAGGTTTAAGTCCCCCACTCCCCCACTTTACAGTCCCCCACTCCCCCAACTTGTGAAAACAGGTTGAAGCACTAGATAAAAAAGAACTACCTGCTGCGTCACGAACAAAACCACCAGGACGGAATTCTATACGACCATCTGGAAAATATTGGAGATAATGATGAAACTCTTCATGTTCTCTTGCATAAGTTTCACAAGCGTAGTCCACCGCACCCCACATTGCAGCCTCGTCGTCGCCACGTTCACCAAAGGGCAAAGTGTTTACCGCTAGTTTTACTAAACCAAGTTGAGGAATTACGGCACATATTTTTTCCACGACACGTTGCTTTTGTGTTTTGTGGCTGCCGTCTGAGTAGGCGAACTGGCCCTTGAATGGAGGTTTGCCCAAGTGTCGGTCCATTAACAGCATCACCTTGGCAGGAGACCAAGGGATGTCTAAAGGGCAAACGAAGTACAGCAATGGAACCCTGCAACGTCACCAAACAGTTTCAAACGAGTATACAAACACAGTTGTAAGTTAAACGAGTGTTGGTGAAGGGTTTACCTGTCGAAAAGTAACGCTCTTAGTCCTAGGTCTTCAAGCCGTGATTTAAGCTGCTTGACTTCCACGTGCGGGTCTTTGTGAGGAGTATATTTTGAACTCTTGCTTCCACTTACCACCTCCCTAAGGGTACGATTGTCCTGCACCGCCTCTGCAATGTTCAGCACGTCTTCCAAGGTGGTGTTTTCTTGACCAGTTAACATCTTGTTGAAGATGTTCGCTGTTGCCCCAATCCGTAATTTTTCGTGGTTAAGCTCTCCAAAACCAGGAATAGCAGCATCGATCGCAGCTTTAGTAACTTCTGTCGGTGTTTGCTTTGCTTTCTTACTCAAAGCAGTGCAAGTGTGAGACCCTTCATGCTTGAAATAAAGAAGGGTTCCTCCTTCAGGAAGGTCTCCTCGTGCGAGTAGGAGTTTGGCTGCACAAACAGTGAGAGTCGTTTGTCCAGTGCACTTTTCGCAAACAGGCGTCTCAAACGGCTCGCGCCTCTTATTTACCCCGACGACATGCTTAACCTGGAAAATATTTCAAAGAGTCAAATAATAATAGAATTGCCACAAATAAAGTTGACAAGCCAAGTAGTGTAATTAACGCACCTCTTGCACGTACTTCTTACCGAATATCTTTAAATAGTCACAGTCCGGGTTGTTACAAACAGCTTCACCAAGACAGAAAGCTTTTCTTACGGTGACCTTTGCCTTCAAAGCAGTCCATTTACTTGAAACTTTTGTACAAGTCCATTTCGTAAAGTGTGACCACGACCGATTTACACGAAAATATGGTAGGGTACCAAGTGCGGTTCCACGACAATCACTGGAAGCAGTTTTGTCAAGGTGTGCCCCGTAGCTGACTTCGCCATCAACATCAACTGGGATCTGCTTTGTGAATAAACACCCAGGAGGAAATGTGTCTGCGTACTTAAAAGAACTCTCCTCAAGGTTTACAACTGGTGTTTTCATCAATGAACTTGGAGAGATCATTGTGTGAGGTGAGGGAGTCTCTGGAGAATCTGTTAGATTTATGACTTCAGTTCTAGGCGAACCTTCCGGAGTTCCAACTGGCGAACAAGTCTTTTCGGCTACAAACTCGTTTTCTGGAGTAGCTTGAGGTGAACTGTCCTTTTCGGCTACAAACTCGTTTTCGACAGAATCGTTTTCCTCGTCAGGTAAACAACCAAAAACAACGTAACCGTAAGAAGGGTCAACCCTGTAAAGGTCTTCGTCACTTTCAAATTCGTTTCGAGCTGATTTAGACAAAGCTAAGCCGGACTTTGGGTCGAATCCAAAAGCGGCGCAAACCTCTTCATGAATTACAAAAAGTGCACCAAGAACCTTAACAGTTCGAACAGAACGACACCAACACTCGCCATTTGGGTTGTCCCAAAAGAAATCAACGAACTGTGTTTCCTCGCTCATCTTCAAATCGTTCACAACTATTTTGAAGAAATAAGTGTTGAAGAAGTTATTTAAGGATGTTTTGAATTTACCGTAAAACTAGTTGCGCACTAAATAAACAGCGCAAAACGCGCGCGCGCGCTAAAGAAAGCGGTGAAGCCAACATTAAATTATTTTGAACATATTTCATTAAGCATAATATTTTATATAAATCTAAGAACGGTAAGTTTATCTGTAATCGACGACGGAAATATTTTGTTTAGAAAAATTAATCAAGTTGAATTAGGGTGTTATAAAGTTTTGTGTCATCGATGACGGAAAACTTCGAGTTCTGCACACACTGACCTCCCTAAAACGTCAAGAATAAACACTTACACACTTTTAAAGCAAGAAAATAAGCATATAAAATATATCTGTCCTTAATGACAAAAACTTTTAATATTTAAAAGACTAGACGCTGAATGTAAACTTTACCTACAACTCACAAGTGCATCCAGTACACAAGTGATGAAAACGTGTTGTGCAGAACTCGCAACAAATATAGCGGTAACGACAATCGATCAATTGTTCGACAGTCGACCTGGAGAGCGTAAAGTGGTCACGAATGTTTGCAGGGAAAAATAAAAATAATAAAATAAAAAGAAGTTCAATTTGAATAAAAATATTTTTTATGTCATCGATGACAGTAATATAACAAAGTGCACATTTTACGACAAGAATCTGTGCTCAAAAAACTTACCGTCCTCGATGACGGAAAGTTTTAATATACAAGAAAACTGGTGGCGAATTACGTAGTCCCCCACTCCTCCATTGTAGAGTCCCCCACTCCCCCATATTTTGCTACCCTTTAAGTTTGCAAATGTGGAGCAAAGCAAGTTATTTTGTCGAACATGCAAAGTTAGAACGCAAGCAAGCTGGTCAAGCAAATAAAACAAGTGAGGCAATTTACTTTCTTTTCGTTTCTAAAATATTATTTTACTCTAATGTTGTTCTCTAGTCAACTAGCACTAGTTCTTCTTCTTCAGACCAATTGGTCCTGCAGATTGGACAGGTGGCGGAAGTTTCACAACTATTTAAGTATTTCTCGAAACAGTTCGTGTGGTAGAATGTTGTCTTGCACCAGCAGCCAAGACCATTCGTAATATTTTCACACTCTTTGATCTCTTCCTGACACACACAGCAAACATCTAGTTCTTCTTTTGAACCAGGAAGTAACTTCTCAAGCAGTTCATTAAAAGACAGCTGCGCAAAGTCCCTGCGTGGTTGGTCTCTGTGAAGTAGCTCGGCTCCGTGTGTCAAACACGGAGCGTTCTGAAGAAAAGGAAACATCATGGCCAGAATCTCACTGTCATCTTCGTCGTTAATGTCAGTTGCGTACGCTGCGTGCAAGCTTTCTTGGGTGGAAGACATTTTGTTAAACTTTTACTTCAACAAAAAATGAGATAATGTTTTATTAATAAATAACATTTACGACTAAGTAGCTGAACCCAGTCACAGAGTCACTGTCACCCGCTTCAGTGAAATTTGTGTCACTGCGCGCGCAAAAAAGTGTCACCGCGCGTGCGACGCGTGACGCGTCAGCGAGGTAAAATTTTTGCTAAGTCAAACTGGGTAACAGGCTGTTGTCGTAAATGTTTTAAAATAGTTACTTCCAAAATAATTTTACTGCCTCTAACTTGAGAAGTAAAAAACAGTTCCTTGAATATTTTTGCAACAATGGCTTCAGCTGCTGGGAGAAGGACTCCATTTGTCCAATTGTCTGACGCAAAAAAAAGTAGTACCGACCCAGGCACGATGAGCATCGAGGCGATTTACGCGCGCAGGTTTCTTCGTACTGAGCAACAGTTTTCTTTGAAGGACTGCTCCTTTACGGACAACCCGCGTGGGCACCCTCACAAGGGAGAGGAGTGCATGAAGCGCATTGCGGCGGTTGGGTTCGACCCCACTTGCGACATGCTCATGTACGAGACTCCAGGGAAGCAGTAAGTGTTTTTTCTTTCTCCAATTGAGTTGTTTGTTTTTATTTCTTTCGAGTGTTGTCACTAAAAATACCTTTTGAGCAGGACAAAGTGCATGGCAATTGACGGCCACGGTAGAAACGAAGGCTTCAAGATTGCCTTCAGTCACGGAGCCACTGTTGCAGGCGAACAAGTCCCTCCAGGTGACAAGCGTTTTACGCAGTGTAAAGTTCAGGTACTTTCCTCTTTCTTCGGGTTTCAACTTTATTTTTTTACATGTTTACTTTACATATTTCCGTCATCGATGACGGAAATATCTTATAGGTGCAAAAATACAGGTTAGTTTAGCCAGTGTCTGCTGTTTCCGTCATCGATGACGGAAATATTTTCTTGTACGGTTCTTTTTTTGTAAGTTTACCGTCATCGATGACGGAAACATGTGCTAAAGGCAAAAATACAGGTTATTTTAGCCAGCGTCTGCTGTTTCCGTCATCGATGACGGAAATATTTTATCTTCACTTCCAGTTGTACACTGTTCTTGTACCAGCGTTTGATTTAACTCGTTGTTTCTTAACAGATATTTTCCAAGGACATTACTCCGCTTGAAATAAACTTTTTGGCTGGCTCTCGCTTGGTTGCTAATGAAAAAGGTTCAAAGACGTACACGTTTTACAGCAAGTTTACGTTCTTCAAACGGCACATGCGGAACTGGCCTTCTCTTCACGGTGGCAAGAAGCCAACTGGTCCTGGGATGAAGGCTGAGCTTGGAGCAATTGACAAAGAAGAGTACACCGAGTATTTTTTCAAGAAGCTAATCAACATCTACGACGTGCTGAAGTTGGACCCTCGCTTGGAGCAGTGTGTTGCAACAAACTGTCAAGCACTAGGACAGTACTCACCTTTCGGATTCTCGAGCCTCTACTCTAACGGGCAGTTGGCTAAGCTCTCTTCAGCTCAAAAGGTAAAAACCACTTGTAACATTGTATATTTGTTTCAGGGAAGTTGGTTTCTTACAGTATTTTGCCTTTCAGGTCAAGGTGTTTGAGGAGACTTGTCTCAACGTGGAGTACTGGAAACCTGGGAAAGATGGCGAGCGACCTCAATGGCTACCAAACAAGAAGACGAAAGACCCCTCGGTTCCTGTAATCTCCTCAGCAAGGAAGTTCACAGACCACTGTACAGTCACGAAGTTACGAGAGGATGTCGAGTCTGAGGTGAAGAGCCTTTTAAAGAGGGACAAGCCGACTTACAACGAGACGAGTGCGAACGATTGGTTTGACATGCTTCGAACCGGCAGGTGAACACTTTTGAGTTAACTTCGTGGTATTTTTCACAAAACAAATCTCAAAGTACAACTGCTGTTTCAGGCTGGACAACGATCTGTTCTTGTTCGACAACAAGCCTCCAGCCTCCCACACAGCTTGCAGGATGACGGAGGACGAGATTGCCAAGAAGAAGTCAATGCTGGTCGGGAAGTTCAAGAAGGCAGCTGGGTGGAAGGACCTCAGTAAGACCGTTCTGTCACCAACTCCATCCAACGTGAGCAACTTGGTTTCTGGAACCAACGTCGAGGATGAGGCCGATGACGCTGCTGACAAGAACGGCGAAGAAGATGACGCTGACAAGAACGAAGACGAAGATGCTGGTGACAAGAACGACGACGACGAAGAGAACGACGACGACGAAGAGGCCGATCATGACATGGAGAGTCACAAGGGAGCCGAAGACGAGCAGGAAGCAGAGTTTGAGGGAGAAGGAGAAGAGGCGCAGACACAGGATCAGCGCGCAGGGCTCTGGACTCCAGAGGGTGGTACTCCAGCTCAGACTCCCACAAAGTCTGACCCGACGGGCGGACGGACCCCACGGGATCCAGAGGAGCCTCGAAGAATCCGTGCGATGCTGGATGCCCCCTACAAGCCTGGCAGTGTAGAGCATCTTCTTGGCGGTGCGTTCCCCTCTTTTTTCTTTTGAAAGATGTTTAACACTTGACATTCGTGCAATCTGAAAGCTCGAGTGTAACTGTTTGTTTGACACACAGACACTCAGGAGCAAGAAGCGATGGTGGCGTTGGCAAGACACACGGTCAGAGTCGCTAACACAAAGTTCAAGAAGTTGCGAACAAAGCTCCAGCTCAAACATGGCAACACCTGGGCGATGATGCCGAAGGCTGCAAAGAGAAAGTTAAAAGAAAGTCATCTGAAAGTTTCGAATGCAAAGCTTCAACGCCAGAAGGTCTTCCAGTCCGTCAGAGAGGCAAAATTGCAGGAGGAAAAGATGCGTGAAGAAGAAGCTGCTGCGAAAGAGGGAACAGAAGGTTCAGGCGCGAAAGACTCCTCAGAAGGTGAAGAAGATTGCGTCGTTGAAGGCGAAGTTGAAGGAGGTTCGGAGCAACAAGAAGACATGGAAGCCGAGCCTGAGGATCTTCTTCGACCTTCATCTGGGAAGGAGGAGGTGCGGCTTTGTCGATCCCACCAAGAAACATGTTGTCAGGGTAGAAGACGAGCAAGATGGGGGAGTGGGGGAGTAGTCCATGTAAATATTGTTTTTTTACTGTACGATTTGAACAGTACCAAAAGACTTCGTCATCGATGACAAAGTGATGTGTTTTTGACTTGGATTGGTACGTTTAATGTGCCTGAGTAAACTGCCTGTCATTGATGCCGGTGACATTACTTTTCATCATTTACACGTGAAGAAATATGCACTCACTACCATCCTCGTCATCGATGACAAGGATATTTTCTAACTGTGAATCGACCTTCAAAAAACACATGGCCTCGCTGTTTTGTCATCGATGACAAGTCGTTTGTGAAAAGTAAATACAAGATTTAAAGATGGTTTTCCTTGCTTTGTTTTGCAGCGATATTTTGGAGGAGAAGGTTTCGTCCTTGGAAGCACTTGGGATCCGAGTTTGGTTAAGCCTACCTCAGACTACGGTTACACTGAGTTTACTCTGCGTAACGCCATTGACCGCGACGGAAACTTGTGGGCCAGTCAAGAAGGGGACGTGCCTACGGAGCTGATGAAGTTCATGGCCGAGAACCCTCTGGAAACTCTGGAGGAGGGATTCTTTGTCACTAAGCTGTACGTTGACGTGCCTGGAACAGGGACGGCCAAGGTCCCCCCTACTCGCGTGTACTTTCAGGGACACCTGGAGAACTTCGGCACACGGGCAAACAAGGAGCTGGCTTGGGTGCTACAGAGCGAGATTCTCACGGGCACCGGCATCCCAGCCGTTACTGTGGCCAACTGTGACTGCATGGACAACACCAAGAAGTTGTTGACTGAGTACTTCAACGGAGTGGGCATTGCGGCTGTTATTTCCGATGTTCCCTGGGGTAAAGAGGCCGATGCTGGGTACAACACAACGATTGACTGGAAGGCTTTCATCCCGAACGTGTGCACGGCCATCTCAGACCACTCTTCCTCTCTGTCTGCAGAGGTGAAGACGATTGATCTGGCTGCGGTGCCCAAGACGAAGAACATGAATGGCGAAACTATTTTATGCTTCATCGGGTCCTTGGAAGTTCTGTTGGACATTCACCGTGAGGGAGAGCCGTTTCAGTTCAGTGGGTACAGCAATCTACCTGGTAAGTTGTATTCACATTGTTTTGAGAAGATGTGCCTTCGGTAAGGAAAACAAGAGTTGACTTTTGTTGTTAAACAGGTTTCATCACGCAGACGCGCATGATGAAGAAGAAGTACCGCATGAACAGCCCAATCTCTTCCGGGCACTACTACACCTGTCTGTCAAAGAGGCCATCGCAGGTGGTGATGGACTGGCGGGAACAATACTTGGTCCAAAGTCCCTACGTGAAAGAGCTGGGTGTAGATGTGCTGACAACCACGTACACGGGCAATGTGCTTGGCCCAATCACGCACCAGGAACGAGAGCACATGTTGGGACTTGTGCAAGACAAGCTTCTTGAAAAGATGGAGGAGTATGATCCGCGAGTAACCACTGAACTTCCTGAATACAAACGCAAGGCCTCGATGTTAACCGAGTACATGAAGCAAGAGTTTGACCGTGTGGATGCTTCCTTTGCACCGCTGTACACTCAGGACACCTTCAAGCACAGGTGCCAGGAAACCGGTTGCACCACCTTTGGGGACCAGCAGGTTTGCCCCAAGAACGGGAAAACTCTCGTGAAGGGTCAGAAAAACCCGGCGATGATGACATTTTTGACCAGACGTTACACGAAGCAGATGGGGCAGTTGGTGGCCGACCCCTTCATGGGTTCTGGTAAGACCCGTGACTTGCTTAGTTTTATGCATTATGCAGCACTTACCTTGTAAGACAAATGTTAACTAAACTGAATATTTGGGGCAGGTTCAACTGGAGTTGGAGCACTCCGAGCCAAGCGTGCCTTTTTTGGGATTGAGAGTTGCACCACCAGCTTCTTCGGGGCTGTGTACCACCTTGCTCAGGCACTTGCTGAGATTACCAAGTCAGAGGAGGAATAGGCTAGTGAAATATGTTTGTTGGTGTGTATATTTGTCTATTTTGGCCCGTGAATGTAGCAGACTGGTTAAGTAAACAAGAATAATGGTAAGCCGGTGGCAGCGGTAAAGTGTAGTGAGTGTTCAAGCGTGGTCACAAAAAAATGTCCAGTGTGTCCCGCATGGTTTTCTGAAATAATTAAACCGGCAAAGAGTCTACTAGCTAGGAAGCGTGAAGTTATTAGTCTGCATAATTTAACAAGAATAATGCAAAAGTGCACGGCTGTGGTAAAGTGTTGCGCGTGTCCGTCCGTGAAAGTGTTGCGTCCGTGAAAGTATTGGTACGTAAAAGTACACCTGAAAAATGTCAAACCGGTGGCAGCGGTAAAGTGTTGTGCGTGTTCAAGTGTGGTCACACCAAATTTCCCGCATGGTTTTCAATATTTATGAAAACAGTCGAAAGACTACGAGTAAACTTGAAGTTATTAATTAGAATAATGTTTTAAGAAAACAGTCGGCTGACGGTATAGTTTTATTCGTAGGGAAGAAATACGGAATCTCAAATTTTTCTAAAATTACAGCTCTAAAATTCACAATTTCAAATGAATCTTTGGGGAACGGGAACCAAAATTTTTTTGATATTTTTGCCACAAATACCGTTTACTGAGGTTTCAAATTTTTGTGTTTCCATATTTTCACAGGGTAAAAATTAAAATTCCAACTTTTTAGAAACTTGAATTCTGGTTTTTCACCCTGTGATTTTTTCAATCCCCCAATTCCCCAATCCCCCAATCCCACAATCTGTGTAAGCTCAAGTTGACATATTGTTGCCTTAAATTAACAGGCTGCCGAGTTCGGTTTGAGGACTGTTTTCTTAAGCTATCAGTGGTGTATATTATGCTAACAGACTGTATTGTCACACTGCCAAACCGGCATTTATTGGTGGCATAGGAACTAGTTAAGTTACTAACCTGTTTAGTGACTTCTATGTATCTGTTTGAAAGGTTTAGTCTTCTATGTATCAGTCTGACAGTGCGCAGTCTGACAGTGCGGCCCGCTTCAGGTTAGCAGCAAACCGCTTCGGAAAGTATATGGGTTTATTTAAGTTATTAGTTAACCGCTTGTTGCTTTCCGAGCACCGTGTTAGTGATATTAAACTTATCGAGTTATTTGCACATCGTAATAAAGTTATTAGGAGCCATATTGTGCTGTCTACAGGCTGTATTATTAAGTCAGCTAGGCACTTCATTGAGTTATGTGTAAGCCGTCTTAAGTTATCCGCATAACGAGGTAGGGTAACTTTGGGCCTAGTATAGTTATTTGCAGACTGTATGAAGTTGTCTGAGCACCGCGTTGAGTTATCAGACTGCCACCTTAAGTTTTCATGTTTCCAGGTAAGGTTGGAATATGAAGTGCTACGGCTATCTGCTAGTTGAATTGAGATATTGAGCCCCAGTTTGGAGACAATATCATTCCCGGTTTTGTCATAACAGGTGAGGGGGAAAATTTGAAAGAGCATATGTGTGAAGTTTACTAATCTGAAAAGGGAGCTAGAAAAGCAATGCTGAAGAAATAAGTTGTAAACACAGGACAGACAACACAGGCAGGCACACTTGACATAATTATCATATGCTCTGCTCTTACTTAGAGAAGAGAATTGGAAGAGAAGAAAGTGTGAGGAAGGTGAATCCTTTCTGAGTATCATTACAGTACCAATTAATACATATCTAGCCCAATAGGAATTTATGCACTTCAAAATGTCTTGTCAAATTATTCCACGGCTATGACTGGTGGCTCGGTGCTAACCTCAGCAGTATCCGCGGTGGTGTCACATTCTCCTTCACTCTCTGGCAACTTACGATCCTCTGCATCACTAAACTTGAAGGCTTGCTTGTAAGCTTTGGTAATACAGTCTAGTGTAGGGCGCAGCCAAGGGAACTTCCAGTTGCCTCCTACAACCATATACTGTTGCAACACACTGGGAGACAAATTGTTGGCATGATAGTCGGCCAACAGGCTACCGGCAGCACTGAAGACAAACTCCACGTTTGCGGAAGCAGCCTTCTTCGGACCCACGTCTCCTCTGAAAACCAAGTTATGAATCGGAAGCACGCTTTTGTTCACATCCCAGAAACGGATCAAGTCAAACTCATGGGTCTTTGGGTTTTTAAACTTGCTCAACAACTCAGGATCCTGAGCGAGCGACTGATACAACGTTTTTTCTTGCTGTAAGGCACACGGGACAACAGCTTCAGTAGGCGGACGTGGAGGTGGCGCCACTTGAACCTGTTGAGTCAGTTCATTTAAAGTCTTGCGCCTCCTCTTGGACACCGGCTCCACAGCAAATTGTTCAGTTTCAGCAGCTGGTTCAACAGTGTCTGAGGAGGGCTCTGCAGGCAAAGTGGATGTTTCCTTCTCCTCACCCTCTGTGACAGACTCTTCCTGATGTGCGCCCGCCCGCAACTGCTTCTCCCTAGCAATCAAACAACGGTCGTATTCGTTTTCCATCAACTCGATGAGTGCAGCCTTGTCTGTCAAGAGGGCGCCGGTGACACTGGTATCCAGGGAAGGGTTCATTTTGAGGGACAGCAAGGTGTGGCGGTCAGGTCTCATGAAACGAGTCTTCACCTCCTCACGAATCAATTTCCGCCCTTCTTGAATCTCTTTTGGCAACAACCGTGAAGGAATGAGCTCCCACGTCTCGCTTTCCCCTGAACCTCGAACAACTTCCAAGTCAGGGAGTTTCAGATTCTCGTGCAAGGTGTGTGCCAAGACGTACTCCTTGTCTAAACCAACCCCCTCATGACCTTGCAGGGCTTGAGACACTTCATAAGGCAAGGACAATAAGCTCTCAATCATTGCTGCCTGTCGCCACTCAACAGTTGTCAAGCAACGCTGTTGCATTGGGAATTTCTTCCCTTGTGCCTCTGCCTCTTCGATCAAGTCAAGATCGGAGTCCTCTGACTGTTCTGCTGCGTTAAGCTCCTCGTCATCACTCTCAATGTAGTCGTCTCCCTCGGCATCAGTTCCCAGCAGCACATCACTGACGAGATCCTCCTCGCACAAACCAGTGTCGCTTCCTGTCAAAGACCGCTTAATGAACTTCTCGAGTTCACGCCCGCGCTTGCACATTTTCATGTATCCTCCCCAGCGAATAGCGTGCTGCATACGCCCCCACCAACGAACCATGTGGACAATTGGTATCAAGCATCCATGAGTGCAATGCTTGTAGCGTCAGTGGGTACATACGTACGTATCTCACGCAATGCGTTAATGTATGTTGCCACTAGCGCGAGAAGAAACGAATGTGGGGGAAAACGATAACAGCAGCGAGGCATCGTGCGTACGTTCATACCTGCTGCAGGGTTGTTTTCACTTGGGACTTCGCAATGCCTGCACCAGCCTGAGCTTCCTCCAAGCGCTTGGAAGTGATGACTGAAGAGTGAAAAGCTGAAGACTGGGCTGAAGCGCGCTTGATCACAGCCCTAATCTTCGGATTGGAAGATTTCTCCTTCTTCCCACCAGTGCCAAGACCCTTCTCAACGCAGCGTTGCAGCTGATGCGGACCACATATTTTCAGCCTGTCACTGATCCCCAGAACCTTGTGCGCCTTTTTGTTATTGGACGCGCCATCCGCTGTGGACAGACTGATGTGGGAGGTTTCCATCTTCGAAGCGAGGAGCGTGTTGCGGAACCAGCGGCCAATTGAAACACCAGTGTGACGATTGGTGGGAAACTTTTCGAAAGCTTTAATGGGGGCCACATCATGCAAGCGGTTGTCAAGCAGCAAAATCATGGAAACCCGCAAGCACGCGAACGACTCCTTCGCATTTTTCTGCGTCCATATATCCTGCTGGGTCCCACAGTGGGGCTTTCCGACTTCCGCGAGATTCTGAGCAATAGCCGCGTCAAGCATTTCGTTCATCAGTGCGAAAATCACGAACAAGATTTTCAAACACGTCTCTCGACAAGGTGGTACATAACGTGGAGAAAGCCCGGCGATCCATTCGCGCATAGAAGGGCTCTTCGCGCAATGGAAATGCTTTTTGTCGAGGACAATCCACAGAACGAACCGCACGTGATGGGGGAACGCTTCGTCAAAAGACATCGTGAGAAAGACGCTGCCATCATCCGCCACGCGCAGTTTGCTATGGCTCGAAACAGCTCGGGCCGTGGCGGCAGCCTCAGGGTGAAAGCTGTCCATATGCCGAAATAAAACACCCGTGGATCCATCAACAACTGTGCACGTGGTAGGGCGTGGGCAACCGTGAACTGCACACTTCCATAATTCGACCTTGACTTTTTTGCCCGCCTTGCGTCCAGATGTTGCGACCTGCTGTTCCTGGCCGATGAGCTTCCAACCCTGGTAACACGCGGGTCGAGTAGGACCATCCGCAGGCACTACAGGGTCCTCAGCAGGCTTGTCGGTAGTCGCAAGTTGTCTAGGGTCTGGTGTCGGGATGAACGCAGCTTCAGCCTCGCGATCATCCTTGTAAGTCAGGTGGCGAAAACGGTTCCAGGAAGAAAGCTGAATCCAGTAGCCAGGGTGAGAGGGGTCATCGCGAGCGTCCTCGCACACTTGGAAACGAATAGCTGGAGAATTCGTAGTACGTTGTCCGGTGCCAAACCTTTTAGCATCGCAGTACTCAACTGCCTCCGCGCGGAATTGCTTCCTTTTCTCACTGTCGGGCGCATTATCGAACCAGTGCCCCGGGACGTTCACTACTACTTTCAAAGCTACCTGCTCCTCTCCAGGGTATTGCTTGATAAACAGGTTGGCGTCGATAGAAGGCTGACTGAAAACTTTCTGCTTGGCCTTACTCTGTATCATTCTCTCATTCGGCATGGCGCTGAGGACGCTGGCGAGGGAGGGACGACCTAGTTCTTGGAACGAGCGGAGGAACGGGCGGCAAAAAAGAAAAAACTGGCCCAGATGGGCGTGGTTCGTTGTCGGTCGAAGCGGACGGGGTCCGATCGAACCGCCAGTGTCGGTCAGATACAGTGCAGCTCGACTTTTTAACGGCGCAGAACCCGCCAGTGTCGGAGTAGGGCTCCCTACCCAACCGCATGACCGGTGTCGGATCGGCGCAGCTCTATTTATTAACGGTGTAGATCCTGCCAGTGTCGGTGTAGAGCTCTTTTTGGAACCGATGACGGGTTCGGGATCGGATCAGGTACCTTCCCTCGATCCGAAGGTACGGATAGTCGCGGTGCAGCTGAAATTTTAACGGTGTCGGATCATTTACGGATATGACCCGACACCGATGTCGACACTGTCTCATCGGCAGATATTAAGTCTAAATAAGGCAATATCATTTTCACATAAGAATATCATTTTCATCGATAATAATAATAATAAAACATTTACGCTAGCAAAGGGGACAAAGTCCTGAGAGTGCGGTATCCCTGCAAAGCAGGCTAGTGAAAACACCAGGGGCTACTCCCTCTGCTACAGCGCGCCCACAAAAAGGGGCTCAGCCCGCCTGTCAGCGGGGTGACATCTAGAGAAAAAGCTAAGTGCTAGGCAAAAAAACTCTAGAAGATGGAGAAGCAGCCATGGCCGGGTAAGTGGAGGGGTGGCTGAATCTGAGTGGTGGGGAGGGAAGTCGAAGAATTCAGGGGGTTTTTGGAGACGTTGATGAGAAGGTGGCCAGGGTGGGCGGGGGAGAGGGAGGGTGGAGGGGAGGGGAGGGGGGTCGGCCCCGCCCCTTTGAGTCACGTTGGGGGCCGGGAGTTTACACTCCCAGCTCCCAACCCATCCTATATTGCAAGTCTTTGAAATTTATTGTAAGAGGGTTTGAAGGAAATCATTTGACTGTTGAACGGCTTCTGTTTCTGTCATGGTTTCATTACTTGAGATGACAACTGTATGTGGGTCAGTGTTTAAGGTGGAGGTTGTGTTTAACTTAAACACGTCTCGCCTGGTTTTGGTGTGTTGCCTGCAGATTCTTGAAAGTTTTTTTGAGAAGTGGTTTAATCTTTACACGAGGTACACCTATGGTGTTGAGAACGATACCAAAAAGAGGGGGGAGGTATCCCATGAGTGTAAGAGCTTTGGGCCATTTCACGGTGCTCCTGAAGGACTTGGAATTTGCATTGGTGATTGTCGTGTCGTAGTGGCCACCATAATAGGACTCGTTATCACTCTGATAGTAAGGAGGGTCTTGCGTGGGCCATGGACAGAGTGCAGAGGGGAGTACTTCGTCTCTTTCGTTCATAACTTCTTTCCAAATATCGGGACTAACTCCTGTGTGTTCTAGTCTCTTCTTCGTGACCTTAGACTTGGGAAGGACGTTAAGAAACCATCTGGCAATCTTTTTCTGCGTAGACCTCCAGTCAAAGGCTGGTTGGATATCACTGGGTGCACTGTCTATGGCTATAATGACAACATCCGAAAAGTCATCCTTATAGCACCCATCCACCACCTGGGAGAACGTAGGGGTCATCACCCGTCCAATAACCGTGTGGGATGAATGGGATAGTGTTATGCGGGAATCTGAAAACAAGTTTAAAGCCTTTATCAAACCATCTTTTTTGGTTTTTGGGGGACAGCGGAAGGATCCATGTTCCTGAAAATCCAGGGACAGTGTTGGCCGCTTTATGGCCCATTTCCAAGGTGGTCATAACCGCCGAAGATTTCCCCTTTTCTTTCCCATCGAAAGGGGGGTTTCCATAAACGATTCTGCCAATGCCTGTTATCGGGTCCACATAGGCATCCCAAGCGAGACCATCAAAGCCAATTTTCCCATGATGGCAGAAAGGCTTGAGGGCTTTTTTTCATTCTTGCGGTGGGTATGCATCTTCTCGAGTAGATTCTAGGGTGGGCATTTAGTGGATTGGAGAAGAGTTCACACCCGTTTTTGTCAAGGTTTCTGTCATCCACCAAAATGTCTAAGAGGCATCTTCTTATTGCGTAGCAGTTTTTCGGATCGCCCGATTCAAACTTACATGCATTGAGTGCTTCATGAATGTCCTGTGCTCTATTTGAGTACTCCGCAAGTGAGCATGGGACGACTTTGTTGGAAAGACGGTGCCAAGCCAAAAGTTTCCAGAACTCTTTCCTTTGGACATATTGAAGATCGGGATATTTAATTGTTCCCGTGTCAGGGTCCACTTCTGGTTTGGCAGTCACAGCAATGGTATTCTTTTTTGAATTTGATGGTCGATACATGCTAGCTTCCGGAAGAGCGTGTAAATATAATTCCTCATTCATTTCTTGTCTTAGGTCAGCAAGAGGGAACAGTTTCGATGGCTGTGTTTTGATATATGTGGTACCTACACCAGGGTTTAGGAGTTTAGGCTTGCCTGAAATTTCTTCAGCAATGATTTTCCTCAGTTAAGCATCCTGGGTAATTCTAAGATTATTCAAACTATTATTATGTCCTGGACATTCGAGTTGAACGTGTTCGAAGGTGCATTTTGTATTCTGTTGACAGTAGGGGCAGTTTTCAGTTACGGTTTTCCCTAGTTTGAATGAACGTGCTGGAGAAGCTTGGAGACCCAGGAGTTCTCTACTTCTAGAAGCAGTGAAAGCTTTAGGTGTGATTTTGAAAATGTCTTTAGTGGGGGTGATGCTATTCTCATTGAGCATCCTCAAATACTTTCCTTGGGACTGTAGAGTACTCCAGTTATGATAGTGTGAGAGACGTTGAATTCTTCTGATGTGACTGCGAATATCACCTAAGATAGGAACCTCAAAAAAGAACAATGAGAAAGGTAGTACCTCGGCGGGGTCGTAGCGAGAGATGTCTAAACAACCTCCTCTGAATGAGGCTATTTTGGCAGTGCGGTCCACTCTGTCATGAACTTTGTCATTATTGTGACCCCTGATCCATTTGAGGTTAATTTTACTGTGGTCTCCTTCACTGTAGAAACCAAGTTCTTCTAGCAGTAGGCGGACAGCCTGCACATCTCTGCGATTAGCTTCACGTAATTTGTCGCGGGCACTCATAGATCTGCCATCCTTTGTTACAGCAGATATTGCGGCCATGGAGTCGATGGCATGCACCATTGGGGTCATGGATTTGAACAGTTTTTCTTTTTGTTCTGTGAGTAGAAATCGTAGTCCCGCAATTTCAGCAGATGTGCTACTAGGGTTTTGGATATCTTCCTTGATAGATACTTAGCCCCGGTGCGGTGAAAACTCTTGAGGGGGGGATATTCATCTTCCGCGGAACTAATGGCATTCCGTTTTCAAAATTCTTTATGGCATATGCTGCATCACTGCATACTGTTCTTTTACCAGCAAACAAAAAGAGAACCATCGCTTGCCATATCATAGTCCTCCGTTTGTTTGTTCTTTCCGACGGGGGGAGTAGATTCTTCTTCTGAGTCGCTAGGGCAGCTGTATTCACTTTCTTCTTCCGCAGTTCTGTTTTTCATTCTGGCGATAATGGTCTCATACTGTCTGTCTGAGATGTAGTCATAGTGTGAATTTATATCATTGACTTTAGCAAGAACAGAAGAGGGCGGGTCTGTATTGTCGTCATATTCGATAATGGATCCTGCTGGAATTAGTCTGCAACCGTCATTAGTGATGCTATAATCAAAGTCGTATTGAAGACTATTGGTGCCTTCGATTCTGTCAAAGACATTGGGATTTGTGGCACTGTTATTGTATTCTGCATATTGTATTGACATGGCCTGTAAGTCAATATCGGTGATGTGGATAAGAGAGATGGAATCTCTGTCACCATTTCCTTTCCAGTGAAACTCACCCGAGTCCGGAGGTTCTATGGTGTCTCCGTACTGTTTCTTAACATATCTGGCCTGGGTCTAGACCTGCGGGGTTTTGAAGCATTTCTCTTTCAATTTCAGTAAGCCATCCAGGGGGTCTATTACCGTTCAACCTGAAATAGCTTTTGCTTTCTTGCCAATTTTTTAACATTCCACCACAGGGGGACAAAAAAGATCCTGTGTGTTTAAGGTTATATTTTTGGATTGCAGAGGTCACATTTCTTGACATGTAGAGTGGTCTGGGAAGGGTGGTGACTAATGCGGTTTCACCAGCTACATTTTCAGGGCAATTTTTTTGAATCAATAGCGTATCCAAGTTTGGCCATAATGTGGCCTGTACGCCTGAACCAGTTAAAACGTTTGTCTTTTGTGTGACTATAGGTTGCATAGTGTGAGAAGGGGAAGCCCGAGATAGCATTATTACTTATTTCGTTGTTCATGTTTTGAATCATTATTTTAAGCCAAAGGTTGCTGTTTCTACGATAAAGTGAGATAAGGTAGGGGTCATTGATACGGTCAGTGTGGTTGTGTTGCCAATATTCGTGTTCATCTGCAGTGCACAGGGTGTTCATGGTTTCAGTAACACATGATGCAGTTGCAATATCAAAAACACTATCAATACCGTACCCCCCTTGGCAGACTGCCGTCCAAATTATTTGGTGATTAGTGTCCATTGGGCAGCCCAAATATTTAATTATGAAAGAAGCTATCGGTTTGTCTAATTCAAGTGCAATATTCTTAGAGGAATTAGCAATCGCTGAGGTGACTTTAAGGGGGTATGCCATTCTAGGGACTACAACCGCATTAATGACATATCTTAGCTGGTGCAGTGTCATGTGTTGCAGTTGAATGGAAGTGAGAGTAGATTTTAGTCTTTCGATGAGGATTTCCGCCTGTTTGTCCCATTCACCGTTAAGTGCAAACCATACTCCAAGATATCTGTTTGCCTCCTCGCTGCTCGAAAAATCAAGGAACTCTGGTGACTCAGGGGGGTATCCATTTCGCATCAATAGAAGGGCTTAGGTCATTGATATCAGGCTCCAGGTGACCCCCAGAGATGAGTAAGTCATCGGACAGGTCATATCGTGTTACTATTTTGCCTTGGGGTTTGGTACGCTTTCTATTATAAGAGTATTTGGATTTCTCAAGATTGATGGGGATGCCGATGAAGCTCATGCCCTACCAAATAAGGCCGGGTCCATGCGGTCCCGGGACCAATAGGGACCCATCATGGACCCCATATGGACCCGTATGGACCACATGGACCCCACATGGACCCGTGAAAAATGGATCACATGGACCCGTCGATGAAGCCTTCGGGCTTTTACCACTAGATTGGTCCAAAAGTTCCTATCGGTCCGGGGTGGGTCCCACACTTGGTACCACTGATTTCTCGGTCCATGCGACATTTCACCATGGGTCCATGCGGTGTTTCGTCGGTCCATGTGGGGTCCATGTGTCCATCGAAATCTCACCACGGATTCCTCGCCGCTGGCGTGGGGGACCTCGCATGGACCCGTATGGCCATGCTTTAAGGCAGCATGTGGTGCATGGACCGACCCTGGACCGACCCCGGGCCGACCCTGGACCGACCCCGGACCGACCCTGGACCAAACATGATCGCTCGGACCCAGGTTGGACCAGCACGGACCAAACCTCCGATAGGCGCCCAACCGTACGGACCATATATGGACCTCGCGTGGACCCCGCGTGGACCCCGCATGGACCCATGGGTGGAGCACTCGAGATGGACTGCACGGGGGAGGCGATGCGTGGACCTCGCATGGACCTCGCATGGACCCGGGAGTGGCGCACCCAAGATGGGGTGCGTGGTGAAGGCGATGCGTGGACCTCGCATGGACCCAGCATGGGCCCCGCGTGGACCCGTAGGGTGGCACACCCGAGATAAACTGCGCGGGGAAGGCGATGCATGCGTGGACCTCGCATGGACCCGTGGTGTGGCGCACCCAGCATGGGTTGCGTGGTGAAGGCGATGCGTGGACCCCGCATGGACCCCGCATGGACCAGTGGGGGCGCACCCAAGATGGACTGCACGGGGAAGGCGATGCGTGGACCTCGCATGGACCCGTGGGGTGGCGCACCCGAGATGGGGTGCGCGGGGAAGGCGATGTGTGGACCTCGCATGGACCCGTGGGGTGGCGCACCCGGCATGTGTTGCGTGGTGAATGCGATGCGTGGACCTCGCATGGACCCCGCATGGACCCGTGGGGTGGAGCACCCGAGATGGACTGCACGGGGGAGACGATGCGTGGACCTCGCATGGACCCGTGGGGTGGAGCACCCGAGATGGGGTGCGCGGGGAAGGTGATGCGTGGACCTCGCATGGACCCGTGGGGTGGCGCACCCGGCATGGGTTGCGTGGTGAAGGCGATGCGTGGACCTCGCATGGACCCCGCATGGACCAGTGGGTGGCGCACCCGAGATGTACTACACGGGGGAGGCGATACGTGGACCCCGCATGGACCCGTGGGGTGGCGCGCGATCAGAAATACGGTCTGACTGCTGGGTCAGCGACAGCGGCCTCAGCGGAAATCGAGTCCATGCGATTATTCGCCGGGGCCATGCGCTTATTAAGTGGAGTCCATGTAATTATTAAGCGGGTCCGTATGCTTATCTTGCGGGTCCATACGATTATTCCGCCGGTCCATGTGGGTGGTAATAAGCGGGTCCATGCGACTATTGTGTGGGTCCATACGGTTATTCGGCGGGTCCGTGTGGTTATTTTGGGGGTCCATACGATTATTCGACGGGTCCATGCGGTCATTAAGGAAGTGCATGTGACAAAATGACCGCACGGGGAAGGTGATGCGTGGACCTCGCATGGACCCCGCACGGACCCGTAAAAATATTTACACTGTACATATGTTACACATTTGTCAGTAAGAAACGGTTGGGTTGGTAGCATACTAATATTATCATACATCGAAAATAGGGGTATACAAAAGGTCCCCGATAGGTCCAGTACGGGTCCGCAATGGGTCCGGGACGGGTCCAGGGTGGGTACGCTCGAGGTCCATGCTTCAAGCGGCGTGATCATCTTCATCGTCAGCAACTTCACCAACAAAGTCAACGGTCCGGTCCAGAACCACCGCCAATATACCGGGCGTCTCTCTGATTCCCATAGGCAGTCGGCGGCGGTTCGAGGGTGTGATTGCTAACCGCTTAGGCAGCCACGGTATTGGCACGATGCAAACCTGGGACTCAATTTCTTCAGCTCGGATAATAGAATCCTTCGTGGCCCATGGCAAGTCGGTACGTAGAAATACGGTCTGGCTGATGGGGTCAGCGACAGCGGCCTCTTGAGGAAACCACCTGACTTTCACAAAAATGAATGGGTCGTGGCCGTGGATCGACATCTTGAAGACATCCAGCAACTCCGCGTACCTGATTCATCAGTATAATTCTGGGTGAAAATGGAGATCGCCTAAATAAACTGAACGAATACAACAAGGGCAACATGTGGTCCCCATTAGGCCAGGGTGAGGGCGGGATGGGGGCACGCACCAGTCCTGGTTTTCGTATTGGGGAGTGCGAATGCCGTCAACCATTTTGTGTCCAACAAAGATATCTCTGAACTTCACAAGCATGTATCGCTGCATACTCGCCTTATCATGGTCCAGATCACGAGCTCTGAACATGCTACGTCCAACCTTTACATAACTGTACCGCAAAAGTCGTGGCGGTGGCGAGGTAATGAAGTTGATCTCTTCCGTGGAAAATTGTTTCACGACCATTCCTTCGCCATGGGGGTTCGGCTCCTTCCTCCACGTGCTGGCGTCCTCGAAGGTAGGCTCTACCAGACGCAACGGGGCAACGGGATTTCCAGCAAGTCGTTGCCGACGGACACGTTGTTGATGTAACCTGTTTTGTGAATCAGGTGAAGACATTAGTCCGATGCGGGTCCCGTGCCGGTCCAACGTGCCGCCCCCACGGGGACGTCCGATGGTTCCAACAAAGGACGAGTAGCGAGCGCGACAGGCTGTAAAAGTGATGCAAGTGTGGGTACAAACCGTCGAGATCGCTGATTTTCCGCCCTGATGCGTGCTGCAGCCAATTCAAACTGATGTCGAAGTTCGGCAAACCAATCGAAATGAAGCAGCAGCCAGGATTTGATGTCCTTAATGGTATCTGAAGCCCAAAATATCGAACTTTATTTTAAGATTGTAGCTAGCATGAAATCGAACTGCAATACATGGGGCGGGGCCGGGGCGGGATCTAGGACCGACGGGTCCGGCATGTTGACTCAACCGGGGCGGCACGGTATCACATACCTTCTGATAGCAGTGTGTTCCTGCCTTGACGCTCCACTCCTGATTTCAGCATCATTGAAACCCGCGAAGGTTCGGGGAGTGGATATACAGGTGGCCTCGACCCTCGCGCCAAATCGCTCAACCCGCGACAAAGGTTTACGAGGCGCTCCAACTCTATATTCTTCATGATGCTGGCCACCGGACTCGATCGCGTTTTGACCGCACGCTTCATTCGGCCAAAGTAGTCCTCGAAGCAAAACATCCATAGCTCACGTGCTGGACCGTACATCATGAGCTGCGGCACGACATGAGTAAGGAGATGCTGCATCATCACCAAATCGGCTGGTGACATATGATCTTCACCAAGCTTTAGGACCACTTTCACTCTCTCAATGAGACCTGGCATTTCCTGGAAAAGGCAAATATCAGATCTCAAAAAGAAATCGTATGGGTACGATATAAATGCGGACCTACTATGGCCACGTGGGTACTAAATCAGGGAAGCACCCCGCCCCCGTCGGGGCGGGGTGTTGGACCTTCAAAAGAATTGTAGGGAGAGGTTTACCTTCAGAAGAATTGTAGGGCTGACAACCTCACGAACGATGGAGCATATCTCCCCAACATAATCCGCGTGCAAAGGCCTTTCCACGAGCCCATCCCGACCAGACCAGCTCGAGAGAACAGGCAAAACTCCTGAAGTCATCGCCGTGATGCCCAATGCCGCCTTCAATCTTCGAGGAATGAAATTCTCGTTAGCCTTCAGTTGCATAAGCTTCTGAGCCAGTGGCCCCCATGATTTTGGTGCGCTCAGATTGTCACGTAACCACACGGTCATGGCTTCCCTCGACGGCTTCGACGGTGCCCACGGAGAAGGTTTACCTGCCGTGGGCACAAAGCGACAGGGCAGGATTGCGCCCCTTGGCCCCTACTTGGGTCCCGCCCCCGTACCCGTTGGGGCTAGCCTGGGTCGACATGGTTCCCACATGTGGTACCCCCCCCCCTCCCCCAGATTGGCTACTTACCAGCAAGTCGCTGAGCTGCTGTTCGAACACGTGTAGCATTGCGAGGTTGCGGAGGCGCAACAAGCCAGGCCCGATTGACCTTAAACTCTCTTGCAAAATTCCGACAATGCGCTGACCAGTTGCCACCACAAATCGATTTGTGTAAGCGTTGGACCAAGTTGCTCAATACGTGCATCAAGTCCAAAAGGTACATGTGTATGACGTGGAAGTACACCAATCTGGAGAACGCGCAAGGAGTTTTCACACCAAACTTCTTGAAACTATCTTGTAACTGCTCTTTGGAAGCGCCGTTCTTCGCCATGCCTTTGTGCAACTGCTGTATTTGTCGGACACGTTCATCGGTGTGGAGGTCAGTCTCGGTATCGCCACCTGGGTAAGTAAGTGTACAATCCATAATGAATTGGGGCAGATTGGGGGCGGGTTGTTGGCGGTACGGGGGCGGGATAAGGGCGAACCAGGGGCGGGGCCAGGGCGGGACTCGGACAGTGCTTAGTAAGCACCAACGCTCCTATCACAAACTTCTCGGTAAACGCGACAGGTACAAGACGGGGGCGGTATGGGGCCCAAATACCGGACCGACATGGGACCAACATAGGACCGATCTATATGAGTATGATTGTACATCCAAGAATGGGCGGACCTCGTCGCTTTTGGTACTTCTCCAGAAATATCGTTTTCCCCATCTTGCTTTTCCCCTTTCCAATGCCGTTGATCAGGCACTTCAAGCATCCCATAATGGCAGTCGCAGCCATTCGTCGGGATGCGTCCACAAGGCCAACGTAATCCATGAGTACCGCGTACACCATGCATCGAACTGTAAATGGTTCTTTCTCGATGACGTCGAAAACCGTATGACCAGTGGACCACAATACCTCTAGCTCATCCACCAGGTGGTCGTAAAAGAGCGAAGTGTCCTTGGGCTTGCCCTCCGCAATACCATACGTGAACACGTGCTTGTGTCGTTCTTCCCCGGGCATGTTGCCAATCGTGAAGCAAATGGGCATGATGCTGGATAGCTGATCGTTGAACGGGTTGATTCCATCCGCGCAAAGAATAATCCATAGATTCCGGCGGTCCGCGAAGAATCTGGGGAACTTCTGGACCAAAGCTCGGAGAGCAGGAGAATCTGCATTCGCAAGGCCGGGTCCAATGTCATTTCCACATGGGTCCGGCAATTCGCCCTCAAAGGTACCACATACCGAACCAACTATAATATCAAACTAATCGCTGATTGAGCTAGGATGACGAGAGATGGGTCCCACAGGTTTCCCTATACAGGGCGGGATAAGGGACCGATAGGGACGGGAAAGGTACTATGGGACACTCAACACGGCTGAGCAATTTTACATGATTCGCACCATGTATCCCGGTGACTTTGTCTGGTTGTTCGTCAGGAAGCTTGGTCGCATCGAAGCTCCGCACCATCGCGGCATATTCTGGACAGAGGAAGATGTACTCCAGCAGTGATTCCAAAGGCCAGTATCTGAAAATAGATCTTGCTCGACCGTTCGTTCTCACCCCGTCGTGTTCTTTTCCCAACCGATACCTCGAAGTCTTACACTTTGGACATTTGTCGAGCTCGCTGTGTTCACCCTTGTACATGATGCAGCCCTTGATGCACACGTGCACCTCATTGTACGCTCCGTAGAAGGGTTTAAACCGCTTCAATGTCTCGGGGAACGTGCGAGGAAGGACTTGCCGTTCTTCGTTGTTAAGGAGCCTTCCCCGGACGATGTCGAGAATAGATGCAAAGATGGACTGAGTCCCGTTGTGCTCGACCTGCATCTCCAAAAGGTCAAGTAACAGTCCGTTGATCTTGGAAATGTCCTGCAGGGCGCCAACACTTCATCAGTCCATCCGCGCTTGGTACTAGAAGGATGCATGTGTAAAGTCATGGGGCAATATGGGTCCCCATCCGGTACCATATATGGGACCGGGCCGTTCACACAGGTCCCATATCGGTCCCATGTGGGTACCTTAACTTGCAAGCAGCACTCACTACTGTAACCGTACGAGGCGGTATGTACTGGTCCTAGACCGGTACCACGTCCCGTACCGATAGGCCCCCCCACATGTTCCCAATGGGTACCACATCCTGAACACCGCACTCACCACATCGCCTTCGCCATCGGAATCATCCGCAGAGTCGTCGGTAAGCTCTTCGGCATCTTCATCCTCCTCGCCACCGCCTTCCCCGTCGCCGCTGTCGTCTCCGGATGACGATTCGCCATCATCATCACGTAGTTGTTTCCCAAACCCCAAGTCCTCGATGTGTTTCGCCAACGCTTCAAAGTTGGATATCACCTCGGCTTCCCGAGGGGTATGGTCACGATCCGCACCGCCCATCTCATCATCTCGGGGAGATGATCGCTCATTCTCTTCTTCGAACTCCTGTTGCGGAATGTATACACCATATTGTTTGACATGTCGGAGAATTTGACGGCGGCCAAGTTCACGTGTCGTAAGCCCTCGGTGGTGGCATTGATTACACGGACAAATGCCATACTCTGAAACGTAGCGTCCAGGGCGGCTTCCTTGTATGCCTTGTGGAGTCGCCATCTATCGTCTCATAGACAAGTGCCAAACCATTTTATCCAGCATGTTGCAGGTAGAACGCCTGCAAAAGGTCGTACACGCTGGGGTGAGTAAGTGTTTAAAGCGAGCAGTACTATACGGGGGCGGGGTCTCGGACCGATAGGAATCACTCAGTCCATAACCGGTCCCGAACCCCGGACCCGTAGGAACCATGCCTTGGACCCCACACGGACCCGTCGGTACCATGCCTTGGACTCCATACGGACCCGTCGGTACCATGCCTGGGACCCCACATGGACCCGTCGGTACCATGCCTTCGACCCCACACGGACCCCACACGGACCCGTTCGGAATCCACCGCAGCAAGACGCCGCAACCCTAATAAACCCTATGGTCCCATAGGTGGAACACAGCCCGCCCCTATGGGGTAAAGTAAAAAAACGCCGGGTCTAGGGAACGAAACAGGGTCCATGTGGTCCAAAAATGTCTGACCATGCATGGACCTCGCATGGACTTGCCAAATAACCCGTTGAACCACTGTGGGACCGACGGCATGGACCCGTAATGAAGCCTATGGGACCGACGCACAGGTGTTTTTGCCTTTTTTTGCTTAAAAAAGTGCATTTTGGGGTTACGCGTTACACATGGACCTCACTTGGACCGACCAGTGTTAAAGGCTCGCTCTCACGCTGCCCCCATGAGGATTAGCGGGTCCCCGAGATTTTACAAAAAAAAAAACTGGGTCTAGGGAATGAAACAGGGTCCATGTGGTGCAAAAATGTCTGACCATGCATGGACCTCGCATGGACTTGCGTCGGACCACACATGGACCGACGGCATGGACCGGTGATGAAGCCTATGGGACCGACGCACAGTTTCACATTTTTGGGGATTCGAGTCACATGGACCTCACGTGGACCTATCTAAAGAACGTCGGCGAGGCAAGCAGCGGTGTAAAGAATTCCTCGTTGAGAGATAGCGAAAATCGACCCAAAAATCGAAAAAAACAAAATTTGGGCACTAAAAGGGGCAGGTTGATTGCAATATATCCTGCCAAACAAAAAAGCAAAAATGTTTTTTTCCCGTGAGATATCGGCATTTTTGTGCGTGCGATTTTTTCAAATCGAACTAAAGGGAAAAAATCGAAGAACAGGTGCTCTGTGGGAATGCTTTCCTGTTCCCAGCGAACGGTGCAATTGACGGACCAGATGAACCCCCCAGTCTTAATCGGACGGTCTCCATGAGTTACTGAAACTCAAAATGGCATGAAGGCGTGGGTGGGCACCCACAACGCCCCTTGTGCACTACCGGCGTCGTTGGCAATCGCGGCAATCGCCCATCGCGCCACATGCACGGGGAACTGCCAGCAGGACACAAGGGGAATCGTGGGTGCCCATGCCTCCAAGGGGATTCGAACCCCTCACCCTCACGTGAAACGTGTTCGGCTTACCAACATTTGACCACTCGGCCAAGCACCCACGGTGATGGAAATTCGCCGCACGGCAGAAATTTTATTCATAAAACCGCATGCCCTACCGAGAGCACTCTGAAACGAACTAGAAAAGAAAAAAAGAAATTGAGACCTGCAAATTTGAAATCGCAGCCCACCATGTACCGATACAGAGACAGTCCCATGCGAGTTGACTCGATCGCGTGGACCGACGTTGGACCTCGATGGAACCAATGCTGTCCACCTTGGTACAATGCCTCGCCTGGCGGCGCAGAAAGTCAAAGAACCGAACTTTGAATTCTTTGAAGACCTTCGTTCCTCGCACTACCGCCTCACAACCTCAGTCCTCACAGCCTCACGCACAACCTCCGTCCGTCCACGCAGCACAGACATCGATGGGAGCTTCACGCAAGACACGCAGCAAAGACGAGAAGAAACTGTCTTCCCGGCAGACGACCCTCCCTCAGTCTGGAAACACCCAGCTGGGGGAGCTCATGCGCCAGTTTGCAGCCCAGCAGCAAGAAATGCAGGGTCTCCGGCAGCAGCTGGCAGCAGGGCTTGCTGGTGCTGGTGCTGTGCCTGCGCAGCACCCGGCCGTCAAGGTGGAAGCGGGTGCTACAGGCAGCGCGCCTGGCGATGCGGGGGGGGTCTTCCACACGACAAAGGAAGCCCCCCAGCATCTCGTGAAGTCATTGCAGCGGTCGACAAATTTAGTTTGCGGAAATAATTTAAGAAGTGGAGTATGGGCCCCTGGATGCACCATCTCCACGCTGGAGGAAGAGAGCCTGGACGAAGCCGTTGAGGCGATCAAAACGGCGACGCCAGGCTTCTCGTACGAATGCGTGCGGGATTACATAAAAAACCGACTGACATATATGAAATGTCAGACCACCACCTTGGGGAGGTGGAAGCTAAAGACCACAAAAGAATGCCCGACGGGTTTTTTCCAGCGTTTTGACGGCCCGGCCCGCGGCGTCCGGGTGGCATCGGACGCCACCGGCGAGCTGCCCGGCAAGAAGACCACCGAGACGGTGCTGAATTACTTCGACGCCGGGCAGCCCACGGAGGGGCCCCTCTTTGAAGCCTTCTGGGCACTGGAGGGGGTGCAGTACGTCAAGCCCGCCGACGTGCAGCCCGCCAACTTGGGGAAGCCCGCCGCCGGGCTGGACAAGGATCAAGGGGAGAAGATCCCTGCCCCAGTCGCGCCCGAGAAGCAGGGCAAGGAGAAGAAGAGTTCGTTCGTGTGGCCACTGGTAAGCAAACATACCTGTTATGTTTTTTTACCCTGGACCCCTTTGTTTTGAGAGGGACGGTACAGGGGCCACGTTTAGCCCTCGTGCCGAACCCACGCTGGACCGACCCACAGTGTGGTAGGGCCGCTCCAGCTGAACTGCAGTGTGTGAGTGTGGGTACGATGTCGCTGACTGCTATTGGTTTGGGGCTGGGTCGCAGGCGGATGACTCCACACTGGTGCTCGGGTCATTCGTCGCCGTGCACCGCATCCGCTCCAAATCCGTTACCCCCTTCCCCGAGGAGTTCGCCTCCTCACTCCTCGACTACGACAACGATCGGTTCGAGTTGTGTTACGGGGTGGTGGAGGGGGTCCCCGGGGGGAGCAGTGTGAATATTGCCAAGGGGGGCAAAATCCCCAAGGACGTCGTGGAGGTTTTGCTCAAGTTCGGAGTAAAACCTTCCCCCCACGACGAGAACGACGAGGCCGGGGACCATCACGACCGCATCCTTGCGATGCACGAGTTATCCATCACGAAGTTGCTCGCTCTCCCCCTCAACTCAGAAAAAAAAATAAACAAAACAGAACTCCAGCACGACGCCAAGTCGATAATGGAGGCAGGCATCCTGGTGTGGTGAGTAACCCTTCAATTCACACGTTTTGCCCTCTGTAAACCTGGGCCCGTTTACCTCTGTAAACCTGGGTCCCGCACGGTCCGGTGTTCTGCCCGCACCCCGCCCCCGTATGTCCTGTATGGTCCCACGTGTCGCCCCAACCCCGCCCCAGTATACTCTGTGTACTGTATTGAGGTGTGGTGTGTCTACGTATGCAGGTTGCCAGTCAGTAACGTCAAGCTCAGCAAAAATGCCTCTAAGGTATTTGCTGGTATGAAGGTGCAGAGCGCCAAGGAAGCTTCCGAACGAAGTACTGCCAGCCACGCCGCCAAGGAGGCCCGCAAAAAGGCGGCAAAGGAGATGCTCGGCAAGGCCAAGAGGAAAGCGGATGGGGGCGACGAAGCCGAGAAAAAGAAGAGGAAAAAGGGCAAGGCAGCTGTAACGGAGGAGGCCGAGGAGGCCGAGCAGGCCGAGCAGGCCGGGGAGGTGGTGGAGGACATGGAGGCGTCCGGGGATGGCGGGGATGGTGATGAGAATGGTGATGGGCCCTCGGATGGGAATGGAGAGGATACGCAAGACGAAGATGCGCAAGACGAGGAGGGGGCACAGGCAGGGTATGATAGTGGTGACGAAGAATAGCAATCATTTTGTGTAGAACTGCCGTACTGTTTTTGCCGTCCTGACCACTTCACTTGTAAATATTGTTTATAATTGCATTGTATACTAAAATAATCATATGGACCCGCTGAATAACCATATGGACCCACATAATAATCGCATGGACCCGCTTGTTGATCACATGGACCCGTTTTACAATCGCATGGACCCGCTTAATACCCACACGGACCCGCGAATAATCGTATGGACCCACAAAATAATCACATGGACCCTCTGAATAACCATATGGACCCACATAATAATCGCATGGACCCGCTTGCAGAGCACATGGACCCGTTTTACAATCGCATGGACCCGCTTAATACCCAACGAACCCGCCGAATAATCGTATGGACCCACAAAATAATCACATGGACCCGCTGAATAACCATATGGACCCACATAATAATCGCATGGACCCGCTTGCTGATCACATGGACCCGTTTTACAATCGCATGGACCCGCTTAATACCCACACGGACCCGCGAATAATCGTATGGACCCACAAAATAATCACACGGACCCTCTGAATAACCATATGGACCCACATAATAATCGCATGGACCCGCTTGCAGAGCACATGGACCCGTTTTACAATCGCATGGACCCGCTTAATACCCGCACGGACCCGCCGAATAATCGTATGGACCCACAAAATGATCACATGGACCCGCTGAATAACCGTATGGACCCACATCATAATCGAATGGACCCGCTTGCAGAGCACATGGACCCGTTTTACAATCGCATGGACCCGCTTAATACCCACATGGACCCGCCGAAGAATCATATGGACCAACAAAATAATCATATGGACCCGCTGAATAACCGTATGGACCCACAAAATAATCGTATGGACCCACAAAATAATCACATGGACCCGCTAAATAACCGTATGGACCCGCTTGCAGAGCACATGGACCCGTTTTACAAACGCATGGACCCGCTTAATACCCACATGGACCCGCCGAAGAATCGTATGGACCCACAAAATAATCACATGGACCCGCAGAATAATCGCATAGACCCACATACTAATCACATGGACCCGCTTAATGCCCACGTGGACCCGCCGGATAATCATACGGACCCGCTTAATACTCACACGGACCCGCTAGATCATCGCTTGGACCCGCCTAAATACCACATGGACCTGCCGGGTAATCATATGAACCCATCGAGCGAGGGGTCCATGCTGGGTCCATGTGATGCATTCCCTACGGGTCCATGCGAGGTCCATGCGTCGCATGGACCCGTAGGAATGTCTGACCATCGGACCCATGTGGCCCTCACCGGTCCATGTGGGGTCCATGTGATGATAACTGAGTGGTCCCCGCGAAGTCCATGTGATTGTACCTACCGGTCCATGCGGGGTCCATGTGGGGTCCATGCGTCGCATGGACCCGTAGGAATGTCTGACCATCGGACCCATGTGGCCCTCACCGGTCCATGTCGGGTCCACATGCTACGTACACACTAAGAGGTATCACATGGACCCCACATGGACCCGTAGGGAGGGTCCATGTGAGGTCCATGTGACTGGAAACCGTATGGACCCCACATGGACCTTCAGTGGACCCCATATGGACCCCTAGGGAGAAATGTCTGACCATTTGGGGCATGCGAGGTCCATTCCAAGTCCACGGGGGTCCACGTGAGGTCCATGCGGGGTCCATGTGATTTATGAATCACATGGACCCGTCCTTATTTGGTAGGGATGAATTCATTTACTATGCCTAGCATGTCTTGAACTTCGTCTTTGGTTTTGCCGACAAGCATGATGTCATCACAGAAGAACCGTGCAAAGATGTTTAAAGGGGTGTCCTTTCCTAGTAGGTTTTGAGAGGGCAGGATAACATCATTTCCTGGCTTGTCTGGTCTATGGCGTTCCGAGTGCAGTTCGTATCCATATGTGGTCCCTGTCGGGTTTGCACCGTTTGCTCTTTTTGCTAACCATATTGCCAGGATATCCATGATGGCTACAAACCTTAGCGGGCTCAGGACTTCTCCCTGCGGTACTCCACATTCGAGAGACCATTCATCTGTTAATCCTTCTTCAGTGAGTACCATTCTAGAGGCATCATTCGTGATGTCTGAAATGATGCTAATTATCTGTGACGGGAGTCCTAACTTTCTCAGTGCTAGGTCGCTCATCCAGAGTTCAGCCCTGTCGAATGCTTGTTTTAGGTCCAGATAGACTACATGAAGGTCTTTGTCGTACCTATTGGCATCAGAGATTACTTCATTCAAAATTTGGAGAGAGTCATCTATGTTTTTATTCGGAAGAAAGGCATCTTGGATTGGGAAGAGAATGGGGTGAGTATTGAGGATTGTTTTGAGACGGTTAGCTATTATTGTGTTAAACAGTTTAAGACCCGTTTCCAGCATTGTAAGAGGCCTAGAGTTATCTATGGTGCACGGTTCAAGGGGGTTTTTAGGGATCGGAAGAATAACTCCAGCTTTTGCCTTCTCTGGAAATCTCCCGGTTTCAAGAATGTGGTTAAAAAGTGAGATAGTGACATCTTGGAAGTTCTGCGGGCCCTTGATCCACTGCGAATATCGCATTCCTGAGGGTCCAGGCGCTGTGGAAATACCGCAGTCCGAGTGTGCTTGTTGTAGTTCTTTGTGTGCGATTTCTGTCACTAATTTAGCAGCGGCCGTATCGGGGATTTTAGGGCTATCCTTGAGAATGTCGGAAAGCCATCGTGGAAGGAAATCTGGCTTCTTTGGGTTGGTAGAGTACAATTTCTTATTCTTGTACTCATTTAGTGTTGTGTTTAGTCTGTCTGATTTTGTCTCGGGTATCTTTCCCTCGCTGTCCGGAGTTGCGGCTGCACCTCTTTCGGTGGGTTTCATCTTTCCCATGACTGTGTCTAGAAATCTTGAAAGCAGGTTTGTAGAGAAGAGATGTTGCAAAGCTTCCTTTTCTCGGAGCTTGCGGCGTTCAATGTCTGCGTCTCTACTTTTTTGGAATGCAATTCTGTTTATTTCATAATTCTTTCGCAGTCGTTATCTCCATGCGGTTGCTGCTTCATTGCGTTTAGGTTGGAGCGAGGCAAACGGTAATGTGCGGATTGCCTTCTTGGCTTGCTTAGGAATGTTACTCGCATGAGTTCTTGCGTCTAAATATTTAATGGTGCGGCGCACTGTGTTTAGCCATTTGTAAATTAATTTGATGCTGCTGATGGTTTGTCTGATCTACCAGTTATATTCAGACTCTTGGTGCCGAATGCATGACTGGTCGCCTGGTGTGCAAGTTTATGCAAGGTATCCCATGTTGTGTTCGGGTTCATTATCTTTTGGCTGGTGCAATCTGCGCTTGCTGATTCCGGTCCGAATTCCTTTTCGAATGTGCTGTGTAGTCTTTCGGTGTAGGACACCCAGCCAGTAGCATATTGGAAAAGGTAGGCAGTACAATCTATTTCATTTGAGAGCATCTCAGATCCAAACAAACTCCAAAATTTAGCTGGCATATGGGGTTGCAGTAGGATATCCCAGCAAGTCATGGACTCGTCTGTGCTGGATTTCATGATTTTCTTAACCTCCAGTGAGCTGAATGAAAGGTGTCGTTTTAGGTAGGCATTTACATCTTTCTTGTTTAGAAGATGAGGTGAGCCTATATGCCAGATGTTGTCTTTGTCATTATGGCCTAAGTTTAAACCACCTTCTGGCATCCCCTTGCCTCTAGAAAGAAAGTGAGCTGCATGCCACGGGCTGTTAAGGTGAATCCACCATTCTTTGGGTTTGTTGTGCCATTTTAGGCATTGTTCTATGTTATCCGTCTCTTCATTTTTTGCTATGAGCCTGTTCACTGTTATGGGGTTGCCATCTGTATTTACACGTCTTAGGTCGAGATCCGTGGTGTCCCCCTTGATGGTGCTGATTGCGGCTCTTGCTTTGTTTCTATTGATGCATGCGTGCACAAGTTCATTCGTGCTGTATCCGTTTGCTTCAAGAAGTCCTGCAATCTCCTTCTTATTGATGTTCCTTTTTGTATCCGTATGTTTATTTATCATTCTGATTGGATACCCTGGGTATGCGTCATGTGTGATTTCCTTGGCACCATTGAATCTAGGTGTTGGCACAGTTGTATCTGTGGGTATCTCGGGTTTAGTATTGTCTTGAGGAAGTTTAAATTCAGCCCATACTATCCCGTGATCGGAGATGATATAAGGGTTTTCCTCTGTCCATCCAGATTTAACTGTCATTTCTGCCATAGTTGTGTTGGCCATGATATGGGTAAGTTTTGCTTTTGAGGTTTTGGATATAACATGTGTGAAAATTTCTGTGTTTGGGTTACGGTCCATTATCAGTTCCTTAAGAGAACATCTGTCATTGTTGAAATAAGTTAAAAGATGCTTATTCTTTTCAACATGATCTTGATATGACATGTTATTTCCACCTATCACCCGCTGATTTGGAGTGATGGTGCAGTTTTTGTCACCTATCTCTATGTAGGCTTTATTTGAATCATTTCCCGCCTTTCCTGCCCAATCGGTGAGTGTGTCATATAATTCCACTTGCTCATCTACTAGTGTGGCGTCGTTCATATAGCCGCTGGCTATGTAGAGTTCAAACCCGTTCTTACCAGAAAATTTAGTCATTACTGCTCTCTTGGCATCTCCATCAATTGTGGTGACCGAGGTGGATAGTGGTAATCTTTCCGGATTCCATAGGATCATGGAGCCTATGGAAGCTCTTTCATTTGCATGAGATGTGCGAAATTGAATTCCGTTTTGTGTCGTTAGGGTTTTAATCAGTGCAAGGTTTTCAATATTCACCTTGGTTTCTGATATGCATATTATATCGGCCCCGTTTGTCAATTAGCAGATTGCAGATTGTTTCTAATTTAATCAAGCTGTCTTTTATCTTCTTTGTGGTGTCGGAGACCTCTCATATTCATACCCATTATAATCAAGTTTTCCGAGAGTCGTGCTAGTTGTAGTTTTGTAAGTCGGTCTGATTCTTCTGACTGTTTAGTGACACTTTTGTGTTTTGCTTTTTGAAGTATGCACCTGCCATCTACGTCATAGATGTTCTCACAATCAAAGATTTTGTTTGTGCATTTGGTTTTCAGGATTATTCTCTTTTGTTTATGTTGTTTATGAGAGTGTTTCCTGCGGTATCCATATGTGGGGGGTACGCGAGAGTGTTTTCCTTTACCTGAGGTGAGGCGGTTATAAGCGATGTCGGTGGTCTTTCGGTCTAGTTTGTCGGGACTTCTCGGCCTTGTTGAATGTGTATCGGTTTTCGAGAGGTGAGTTCTGAGTGATTGTCGTATGATCGAAATGGCCTTGTTATTTTCGTGTTTGGTTATCCTAGCTTCTCTGCTCGTTTGTGGAAGAATTCTGATATTTAGGTTTTCAAGTTCGTGTAGCAAATCTCTGTTTAATTGTGTTGCAGAGAAGAATTTGGTGCTGTGCAGTATGTGAGATGCTTTGTGGGCTAGTGCAAAATTAAAAACCCCCATGTTATTCGGATGAACTCCCAATTTCAGGTTTATGCGGTGCACAGTTAGGTCTTGAGGAAGAGATGTAAGCATGTCTTTCTGGTGTTTATTGGTTGAGATATCAAAATCATAGTAAACAATCTTTCTTTCTGGAATGATATGAACTGCGGTTGACCATATTTCATTGGTCACAATGAGATGGATTTGTATGTTGGTGTTTCCCGTGTCTGAGGTGTGATGATATTTCCTGTGTGATTCGATGGCTTCTGAGACAATTGTTCCATTGGTGGTGTGTGTCTTCCATCCCAGTCTAAAAGTCTCTATCAAAGTTTCTATCTGTGTTTTGGATGTAGCTCCTTTCCGTGTGAGAGTATGGTGAGAGGATGAGTTCATATTTAGGCCTTTGTTTACCGTGTCATTTCCAGTAGGCTTCAGGTTATTGGGCTCAAGTGTGCTGTGAGTGTTTTTGTCCAGCAGTCCTACTTCTTTCCTGATTTGTAAACGGTATTTGTGTATTTCCTTTTGCATGGTTATGTCGCCATACTCCCCGCTACACAGGTCATATTTTAGATACTCAAAAAATGAGGTCTGATGAAAACCTCTATTCCATTCAGCCCATCTGGACGCAGTTTTAGCTACCCATGTGCCACAGTTGTATGTATCTGTTTGAAATGTATCCCCGCTAATGGTAACTGTAGACTCCTTATACTTAGTGGTGACTTTGAGGTTTTCCAGCCAGATTTTGAGTCCTGCCACAATCATATCAATCAGTTCTCTTTCCGCTTTATCTCCTAAGGGGTCATATATGTAAGCTTCAATTTTCCCAGATGATGACATACGGATCATGAAGAGTCGCCAGTGTATATTGTCACACATGCCTATTTGTGTGTGGCCATATTTCATGAGTCTGCTGATAATAAGTTGTGTGAGATTTTGGTCCGCCGTTGTCATCTTTAGCATCATGTTTGTAAGATCCATGGGGGCAATAGTACTAGGGTCCCTTAACCACCCCTTATCTGAGTGAATTGATTCCGTATCCATTTTATTTTTATCCGCCGTATTATCTTCGGTGCTTGCTCCACCGCTTAACATCTGTTCGGGTTCTAACACATTATGTTGTTTGTTTTTGCTCGCCTTCTTGCGGTAAGCTTTGTGTCGGATTATACTTAAAAGGTGAATTCATTTTTGGTTTCTTTGTATTTATGGTCTGAGCCCTCTCCCAAAACCATACCGTTTTGGGGTTTTGGATCATGTACTTCAAGGCGTTCTTACTTATCCTTTTGCAGGCCTTTGGTCTTTTGGGGGCTAGGTTTATGATAACTCTGGGTCCCGGGAAATACTGTATAGGGTTTAGCTTCATTTTGCTAAGTCCCGTCATTAGGTGGAAAAGCAGCATAAAGGTCCCATGAGTGGTTGCTTGCAATTCCGCTCGTGTTTTGATATAATTTTTCTCACATCTTAAAATATGCCGCGTTATGTAATATGTCATAATTATGCTGCCGCTTATGTCTTTGTCAGTTATTGTCTCCATATAACCGCATTTAGGTTGACCGTATGCCGTATCAGGTTTATTGAACTCGGGGTTTGTTTATCCGAAGAGCGCTTCAAGTGTTTATCAGTCCTTATAAGGTTAACTACTTTCCGTTCTGAAGTATTTGAGGACCGTGATAAGTTTACCATACATGGAGACTTATTTCGGTGCCTTATAGGTATTTGATACATATATTGTGTTAAGTTAACAGCCCGTATTTTGAGGTTAAATGCATTCCATTTCAAGTTATTTGGAGACCGAGATAAGTTTACCATAAACCGCTTAGAGTTAGTAGCAGGCCTCATCGGGTCGCCTGTGAGTTTGTTTAGGTTACTTGTAACCCGCTTGAGGTTATTTGGGTGCCGTATCGGAGCTGTTACACTTACCGTATACTGGTTTAGGCTATCTGTGTACCGTGTCAAGGCATATGTGACTTGTGTTTTGTTTCCTGCTCTGTTACCAGTTATCCGCATATGGTTTTGTGTGGTTTGAGTTAAGTTAACTGAGAGCCGTGTGAAGTTATCCAATTGCCACATTACTATTTGATAAATATATTGTGTTAAGTTAACGGACCGCATCGGGCAAGTTACACAGGCTTTATGATAACTATTTCTAGTGTTTGCAATGCCGTGTCTTTTAAAGCAGGAAGTGGTCCTGACTATATTGTATGTTGATTTATTATCCGTGGCTGTATTGTGGGTATGTTGTGTGTTTACTGGTGGCACGGTGCCAGACTTTCTATCAGATGGTAGACTTATTACACTAGTTTTTGTATCGTGTTTGGATTTAACAGTCGGGGTGTCACGAGTGAAATTGTTCTCAGTCGGAGGGAAAGCTTTGCCACAGCAAAAGCAAGTGAGATTTCTTTGTGCAACAGTTATGCTGCTCTTCTGGGTTCCTAAAGCTATTTTATGACTGAGTGGTGGTGAAATGCTTTGGCAGTTTGCACCGTGGAATGAGGGTGGGCTATACAGGATGACAAAGCTTTGAGTGGAGGATGCTGAAAGTAAAAAGAACAGTATCAAGGCAAGCTGAAAAGCAGTTAGGATGATCACCAGAGATTTGTACATATAGAAAAGAGGGGGCCTGGAGTTATTACTCATACCCTACCAGCTGGATGTTGCTGGTTAATTCTAGTGAGCTCTTGCAAGCTGTCGATCGTGCAGCTATAAAACTGTTTGTAAGTAGCAAAAGAAAAGAGAATCTCAAGCAGTAAGGTCAGCCAAGCAGTAATGGACTGTGGTAATGATTGAGACAAGGGATGTCCTTGTAGCTTTGCAGTAAACACTTTGGTGTAACAGGTTAGTATCTACCTGAGATGTTGGCTCCACCAAATCTTGCCGCAGAAGCAATTTCCTCTTTTCTTTCGGAGCCAGAGGTTTGTTTGTGAGCTGGACTTTGGGATGCAGGCTCGGATTTTATTTTTTCTGCCCGTGCACGATTCTGCTCCCACCGCGCGGAGCCTGCACCTCGTGATCCTGTGCTCTGTGGCCTTGCAGTGTAAGAAGAGCCCCCACTTTTCCCTTTGCCCTTTCCCTTTCCTTTTTGCTGAGTGTCGGAGCAAATTTTGGAGTAATGACCGTATTTTTTACTTGAGGGATGGCACTTTTTGCACTGCCACGCACTGCACTGCGTGATGTAAACCACTCCCATAGGATCGAAGGCATACTGGGTCGGGATGAAGTAAACTGAGTGTTCTGTCAAAGCCGGATTGAGTGTTTCTGGCTCAGGTGTGGGTCCAAGCGGTGGTCTGAGAGTTGCATACAGCCTGCGGATGAAACGGCTGCCACTTTTGGTGCTCTCACTGAAAGATTGGACGTACAGTATACGATTCTGGAAACAAACTCTGAGAAGATTGAACCACTGAGGAATTGAACAATTCTTGCCGTGGACACCTGCAAGTTTGCCGCGGCAGCCACAAAATTGATGTTGAACCTCACAAGTCTGTCGGATTTAGGTGCTGAAATGTAGCGGCGGTCGTCAATGGCATAAACCGCTTTCTCAAGGATTACTCTGGCTTCGCTTTCTGATTTCACCCGTACTAGAATGAATGGGTCCTTGCTTTCAGCAGTGGGATCGACGGGGCTGTCGGCAATGAGGTCAGCAGGTATGTCTCGGCCTTTTACTGAAAGGTGCGAGATGTCAAGTGAGTGGCGTTCCAGCAGTTGGGTGATTTGACGGGTCGTTTCACTAATTTCTCTGTTGGAAAATTTCCTGCGGTCACCCTGGTCCATACGCGTGATCTTTACAGTTTGAATGAAGTCCTCGTTCGAGAGATCATCCTCGTGTCCTTCTACCTGCTCAGTTCTCTTACTGATTTTGTCCGCATATTTCTGTGCACGCAGAACAGCTGAGGGGTCGAAATCTCCTGACTCTTCGTGATCCACTAGCTGGCTCTGAAAGACCCCTGCGAGATTCGCGTTTCCGTATCCGCATGTGCCACAAATGGAAAGCTCGTACAGTTTATCGCAATTAGTCACTAAATTAGTTAATGACTTGAACGTCAGTCCTAGTGAGAAAAAACGATTTGGTAATTCCGACACCAACAATGAGCAATTCGCGTCGTTCCTACGATGATTCGTGACTTTCAGGCTTTCAGGCGCACTATTCTTGTGACAGGTAACAAGAACTGGCAAGATCTCGCGCGTGTGATTGTTTAATGGAAAGGAATTTGCGAGAAAGAAAGAATGAGAGGGTTTGCTCCTTTCGCACTCACCTTCACTGTCAATTTGTTCCCAGTCTTCCGACTCTTCACGGTATAATTCGTCTTGTATACCCAGGTCGTTGAGCGAGAAGGCTGGAGATGCAGGAATGGGAGCTGTGTTTCCTGGCGCTGGCTGTCCACTGACTCCCAATGACTTCTCAATCTGATTGACTTCTGCTGCAGTGGCCTCCAAGACTGGGATGTAACAGTCATATTTCAGCAGGAACGTGGTAACGTTAAGCACGTTTTCTGAGCTGATCACGTTTTTGAAGTTTGCTGTGAGTCGCTCAATCGTTGGCGCTACTGCTGAGTCCTCAACTGTAACGCGCTCCTCGTCCTCTACTGTAATGACTGCGCAAAATCTTGTGAGGTGCCTGAAGATGTGAGAAGTGTATGAGATTATCCCACTGGTTGTTTTGCGATTTCCAAGGAAAAAGCTGAGGTCGAACTGTTCTCCGTGAATCTGAAGGGCTCTGGCTTTGAAGGGTTTGAAAATGAGGCTATTCGTTTCGTCTCTTCCTAGCGCGTTTCTCCAGTCCTGTGTCCTGCGTTGAATTTCTTCCTCCAACTGTCTCGCTAGCTGAAATTTCTGCTGAAGCGTTTTGGGAGATGCTGGCAGTGGTGGGATTACTGCTACTGGCTGTGCCTCTGTTGGAGGTGTGTCGCTCTCCATAACGTGGTTTTCCTCTGTTTGCGCAACAAGAATTGCAACGCAGCAAGAATAGCACGTGGAATGTTATTAGATGCTGTATTCTTTTTGAGTGTTTCTTTATTCGCGCTTGATGTCGCTCAGGTACGGTTTTGGTTCCTCACTGGGGAGCGTACTCCCCAGCTTCGCCAGGTATTATGGTGTGTCCCAGATTCTGAGCCGTAACTCAGAATACTGGTTTCTTAAGTCGCATATCACATATCAATGAGAGGCGTAACAGGAATCATACCGTAAGTCAGGGTTCAGGCGCAAAGAGAGCATAGTGAAGCAAGCAGAGCAAAGTGGGAGTCAAATTATACCTTAAAGTCGCGAAAATATTTCTAAAAAACTTCAAAAAACTAAAATATCAACGCATTTTTATTGTGTGCAAAAATACGTTTTTTTAGGGTAAGCCGCCTCGAGGGCGGTGAAGTTT
>LGRX02032943.1:0-10730 GCA_001247695.2 Cymbomonas tetramitiformis
CTTCACTTTGTGCTTCCTCACCCTTCTCGATCGTGAATTGTGCGGCGTAGTCAGTACTCGCAAAGACCACACCGGCATGAGGTGGGTGACTTCGTTGGCAGATTTGAGCCATCTCCCAATTGCCCGTGAAATTGAAAGGAATCCAATCGGTCACCAACTCCTTTAGCATATTCATCGCCGCAATCCGTGTGCTTGTAGTAGGTCGCTCCTCCAACACCTTCTTGTCTCCATAGTTCACAGGGTCAATCATCGCCTTCGCATGAGGAACCTTCACATACTCTCGCCAAGTTGCGTCCTTCGCGATGCATTCCCACAATAAAGGACACCGCGCCAACTTGCGGTCCCATCCACAGTCCTCACAATCGCCATCTATGCACTTGACGTCGTGCCACTCTTGACCCTCTGCGCGTTCACAAAGAATGTATTTCGCCAATTGTCCCGCGTACTTAGGGAAGTTGTGGATGCACCCCATAGCTCCATCACATGCACATGTTTGACCAGCATCCTCCGCTAGCTTGATCCACATAGGCATACACTTGCCGACCAAGTCTTCCATCACGTGGCGTATGTGAACATCTTCTGTCGCTAAACACACCTCTCGATTTTTCAGCTTGCGTACATAATATGGTTTGCATCGCCTCATCGTCCGGCGAGACACATCGGAGAGCTGCAACCAAACACATACACCCATTTCGATAAATGAACATCATATCCTGTTTGTCTCAAGCTAGAAATCGAGGGCGAGTCTCAAGCAGGAACCGACGGAACACATTCATTTATGAGATAAATGAAATACACGACACATAAAATTAGAGCAAAGAATCGTGGACTCACATGCGGCTTCTCCGCTATCATATCCTCTAGCATCTCACGATCGCTACGGTCGACCAAGTGCTTGACGTGATATACCCATTCACCAGAACTGTGATTTCTAGACCTCGCCAAATGTTTGTTATCCTTTGTCATAGGAGATGGACGGGTATTCGTTATCCACCATTGAGTGACTTCCGCAATAATGGCGTGGGAAGTAACCTTGCTGCCACCATGCTTTCGTCGAGCGAGTGTGAATGTCCACTTCTCCTCGATATCATAAGACACACGCACCCGCAAAGCATCACCAAGTAACTTTGGGTCCAATCCGAGCCTATACGCCGCTGCTGCAACCTTCAAATGGTCTCGAAGGTTCGGACCCGCAGCCGCGACAAGAAACTCCTTGTGCCGCTGTGATAGGAGTGTATTCGCGTTTCCACCAGGTGCATAGGTGCTTTTCAAAGCATCCCGAACATTGTCAACGATCATACGGTCCACCACCACTTCATCAGCAGTGTGAATTTCTTTCTTCTCCTGCTCATGAGCCAAAACCATATACCCAATCAACTATATAGATGATAAAAATTAGTCATACCGCTTACAAGACTGCATGCTGCACTCGCCTCCCATGCGACATGCGCCCCGTACCCCCTCCCCTAAATGGCCGCCACAGGAGCATCCGATATGCGAATCCACTTCTGAAAAGTGCTGTGAGCTCATGGTCCCATGCCAATGTTGAATGTGTGCAGCCGGTCAACATAGCAAGACCCCCTCTCAGCACTGCAAGGGGCAGGAACCCTGCAGCACCGCATGCTGCGCTCGCCTCCCATGGACATGCGCCCCGTACCCCCTCCCCTAAATGGCCGCCACAGGAGCATCCGATATGCGAATCCACTTCTGAAAAGTGCTGTGAGCTCATGGTCCCATGCCAATGTTGAATGTGTGCAGCCGGTCACACATAGCAAGACCCCCTCTCAGCACTGCAAGGGGCAGGAACCCTGCAGCACCGCATGCTGCGCTCGCCTCCCATGCGACATGCGCCCCGTACCCCCTACCCTAAATGGCCGCCACAGGAGCATCCGATATGCGAATCCACTTCTGAAAAGTGCTGTGAGCTCATGGTCCCATGCCAATGTTGAATGTGTGCAGCCGGTCACACATCGCAAGACCCCCTCTCAGCACTGCAAGCGGCAGGAACCCTGCAGCACCGCATGCTGCGCTCGCCTCCCATGTGACATGCGCCCCGTACCCCCTACCCTAAATGGCCGCCACAGGAGCATCCGATATGCGAATCCACTTCTGAAAAGTGCTGTGAGCTCATGGTCCCATGCCAATGTTGAATGTGTGCAGCCGGTTACACATAGCAAGACCCCCTCTCAGCACTGCAAGGGGCAGGAACCTGCAGCACCGCATGCTGCGCTCGCCTCCCATGGACATGCGCCCCGTACCCCCTACCCTAAATGGCCGCCATAGGAGCATCCGATATGCGAATCCACTTCTGAAAAGTGCTGTGAGCTCATGGTCCCATGCAAATGTTGAATGTGTGCAGCCGGTCACACATCGCAAGACCCCCTCTCAGCACTGCAAGCGGCAGGAACCCTGCAGCACCGCATGCTGCGCTCGCCTCCCATGTGACATGCGCCCCGTACCCCCTACCCTAAATGGCCGCCATAGGAGCATCCGATATGCGAATCCACTTCTGAAAAGTGCTGTGAGCTCATGGTCCCATGCCAATGTTGAATGTGTGCAGCCGGTCACACATCGCAAGACCCCCTCTCAGCACTGCAAGCGGCAGGAACCCTGCAGCACCGCATGCTGCGCTCGCCTCCCATGTGACATGCGCCCCGTACCCCCTACCCTAAATGGCCGCCATAGGAGCATCCGATATGCGAATCCACTTCTGAAAAGTGCTGTGAGCTCATGGTCCCATGCCAATGTTGAATGTGTGCAGCCGGTCACACATATCGAGACTCTCGCTCAACACGTAAGGGCATCAAGGGACTGGCACTCATTTAGGGTTTATGCATTTTTCAAGGTAGGGAAGCAGCATCACCTTAGCTGGAGCTATCAACGGGTGCTTCAGCACGCCCTCGAGCAAGTTCCCCATCTTGGTTGGAGAGTTCTTCCCTTTCTTGGCTATGTCCATTGCGAGAGCTCTGGCTTGTTCACGTGCTGTGCGCTCTGGTACATCTGGTACATCCTGACCGGTGATCTTCATAGGCTTGGTACGTGTGGACCTCCTACTATTTGAAACACTTTCATACGAAAGAGTTCGCACAGTATTGGAGCTGGCCATACATGCTTCCAACTCCACTTCATCTTCGTGGGCACGTTTCCTTCTATCTCTAAGGGCTTGTTGATTATCCCGCCGGATTACTAACGCGTGCTCAGCTCGTTCATCCCCCGCCGCTGCTCTTTCTAATCGTCCTTTTGCATGCTTCCAGGTAGCAGTGCTACCAAGTGACTCGTGGGTGGCATTGTTCGGAGTGGCACCAGTGCTCGGAGTGGGTGCGATGGCAGGGCTTGGCGGCTCAGTGATGTGTGGTGTGAGTGTGGTCGCCATTGGTGCCGCCATTTCGGAAGGCCGTTCACACACAGCTTTCCGTTTTTTGGCTTCACGCTGTTTTTGTTTTCGAAGCCGCTCTTTCTCCCGCCTTGTGGCAAGATGATTTGCGATCTCACTATCTTCGCAAATAGCGATAGCACTGCTGTGTGGTGGCGATGCCGTCTCCGAGACTGTGGCGAGATTGCGAGTCACCTCACTATCGTTGCGAATAGCAAGAGCACTGTTGTGCTCCTGCGATTCCATCCCCAACCAATCACGCAGACCCTTCCAGCCGATACCACCATATCCACGTGGCGGAGCCATGTGCGGACACCCGGGAATGTTGTTTGGACGGGCACCAGATGCGCTCCACCGCAGCCAATCTGCTTGAGTCCGCAACCCAAGAGCCCTGACTATGGCTCTAGCATCCTCAAAAGGGAGGGCGTCTTCAAAGTACTTGCGAGCCATAAATTCAAGGCTTGAGATGCCCAAATATAGGCAGTGTCGTATCCTAGAAGCAGTCTTGGTTCCTGCGACAACACGTTGCACAGTTAATGGACACTAGAACAACGTATGCAAGGATATGGGCAAGTATTCCAACGACACAAGTATACATTACATTAGCAATTATAATATCAGATCGCACCTCAAATAGCGTGTTTCTTTCGCCAATGATAGCAGCGGAATCGTGGATAGTCGACGTTCCTGCCAAGACAGCAACAAAACCATTATTTGATGCGAGCTGGTAGCGGGTCTAATGCAGTGAATAATATAAACGAAGTATCTGAGAAAAAGATTAAACGGAATCTGGATGCAAAGATACCGCAAACCGCACACGAATGTGTGGCACAGTGCGTGAAGACTACCTCTGAAAGTTACAAGCAACCGCACTGTGAGACTCACCTTGAACAAGAGGACAAGGAACCCATAAAGTGCGCCATTGATCGCGGGATTTACCTAGTCAAACTTCTGGTAGTGTCAAAATTTTCATCGACTCTCCTGGTGCTCCTATGCGGGCAAGTGAGGGCTATTCTCTCATGTCCTTGCCATGTCCTATGTGCCTGCGAACTCGGTTTCCCCGTCCGCTAAGGGGAAGACCACTATAAGGCAGGTGGGACAAGGTGGGACAGGATGGGACAAGCAAAAAAACAGTCTATTTTGCGCCCGAAAATACTATTTTTCACCATCTTGGCCCATCTGAAGCCACCGACATAGTTTTTTGAGCCAGTTTAATATTTGGAAACGGTCTGTGTCGTCATTCGCACCGGAAAATGTGTCATCCGTCGAATCCGCGTAGTACACCGTAGTATGGCTGGATGGCCAACGGGGATGTGGTCTGGGGCGAAAGTGCTCCACGACGGGATTTGAACCCGTGACGTTCGCTTCTCTAGTGCGACGCTCTAACCAACTGAGCTACGCGGAGGATGATGATCCTTTCGCGCATTTCAGTGGTACTCGTACAGATCGGACTGTTACAGATCGATGATCGACTATGCGTGTGACATCGACGACGACGTACCAACATCGCGACTGCGGGCGTCTGTCATCTTTCGATCCGTGACATATCTCCCCTCTTTAAAGTGTCATGACCTCACGACATTCGTGTCGAGTTACTTTTCAGAGGTCCGACCTCAGATGTGATGACGTGGCAGCCAACCTTGTCCGCTCGTACCGGGGGTTGTGTGGAATGTGTCCACGTCATCAGCGCGGGTCACATCGTGCCCATGCATACGCGATCGTAGCGCAGGTCACACCACCGTGCCCGAGCATATGCGATTTTAGCGTAGGTCACATCGTGTGCCTTATGCCGTTACATCTGAGGCGGTTTCCGAACCGTCGCTTCGATACCAATGTTAGGGTTTGAAATCGGTGCGGGGATTTTCACTGTACGAGCCGGGTCAAATCATATATCGTCATGGGGCGAAAGTGCTCCACGACGGGATTTGAACCCGTGACGTTCGCTTCTCTAGTGCGACGCTCTAACCAACTGAGCTACGCGGAGGATGATGATCCTTTCGCGCATTTCAGTGGTACTCGTACAGATCGGACTGTTACAGATCGATGATCGACTATGCGTGTGACATCGACGACGACGTACCAACATCGCGACTGCGGGCGTCTGTCATCTTTCGATCCGTGACATGTTACCTCCGCAATTCAAAAATATAACCTTAAGCACACAGGTTCCTTTCTGACTCCCTGCGGTGGAATGTTAAAAAACTGGCAAGAAAGCAAAGGCTATTTTAGGCTGAATGGTAATAGACCCCCTGGATGGCTAACCGCAATCGAAAAGGAAATGCTTCAAAACCCCGTAGATTTGGACCCACAGGCCACATCGATATGTCAAGAAACAATATAGAGACAGCATAGTACCCCCGGACACGGGTGAGTTTCATTGGAAAGGAAATGGCGACCGAGATTCTATCTCTCTTATTCACATTACCAATATTGACTTAGAGGCCATGTCAATTCAATACACAGAATACAATAACAATGCCAAAAACCCTAATGTCTTTGTCAGAATCGAAGGAACCAATAGTCTTCAATACGACTTTGAATATAGCATTACCGATGACGGTTGCATCCTAATTCCAGCAGGTCCCATTTTCGAATATAATGACCATATGGACCCGCCCTCTTCTGTTCTTGCTAAAGTTAGTGATATTAACTTACACTATGATTACATCTCAGAAAGACAGTATGAGACCATCATTGCCAGAATGAAAAATAAAACTGCGGAAGAAGAAAGTGAATACAGCTGTCCTAGCGACTCAGAAGAAGAATCTACCCCCCTCGCTGAAAAGAGCAAACAAATGGAGGATCATGATATGGCAAGCGACGCTTCCCTATTTGCCGGTAAAAAATCAGTATGCAGTGGTGCAGCATATGCCATAAAAAACTTCGACAACGGAATGCCACTTGTTCGGAAGATGAATATCCCTCCCTCAAGAACTTTCGCCGCACCGGGGCTTCTTATCAAGGAAGATATCCAAAACCCTAGTAGCACATCTGCTGAAATTGCGGGACTGCGATTCTTACTCAAAGAACAAAAAGAAAAACTCCTCAAATCCATGACTCCAATGGTACATGCCATTGACTCCATGGCCGCAATATCTGCTGTAACAAAGGATGGCAGATCCATGAGCGCCCGGGACAAATTACGTGAAGCTAATCGCAAAGATGTGCAGGCTGTTCGCCTACTGTTAGAAGAACTCGGCTTCTACAGTGAAGGTGACCACAGTAAAATCATCCTTAAATGGATCAGGGGTCACAATAATGACAAAATCCATAACAGAGTGGACCGTACTGCCAAAAGAGCCTCATTTAGAGGGGGTTGTTTAGACATCTCCCGCTACGACCCTGCCGAGGAACTGCCCTTCTCGTTATTCTTTTTTGAGGTCCCTATTTTAGGTGATATCCGCAGTCACATTAGAAGAATTCAACGTCTCTCACACTATCATAATTGGAGAACCCTACAGTCTCAAGGAAAGTACTTGAGGATGCTCAACGAGAATAACACCACCCCCATTAAAGATATTTCCAAAATAACACCTAAAGCTTTCACTGCTTCTAGAAGCAGAGAACTCCTGGGTCTCCAAGCCTCTCCAACACGTTTATTTAAACTGGGGAAAATCGAAATTGAAAACTGCTCCTACTGCCAACAGAATACAAAATGCACCTTCGAACACATCCAAATTGAATGCTCAGGACATAATAATAATTTGTATAATCTTAGAACAACCCAGGATGTCGAACTAAGGAAAATCATTGCTGAAGAAATCTCAGAAAAGCCCAAACTCCTAAACCCTGGAAAAGGTACCACATACATCAAACACAACCATCGAAACTTTTTCCACTTGCTGACCTAAGACAGGAAATGAATGAGGAATTATACTTACACGCTCTCCCGGAAGCTAGCATGTACCGACCATCAAGTTCAAAAAAGAATACCATCGCTGTGACCGCCAAACCCGAAGTGGACCATGCAACGGGAACAATTAAATATCCCGAACTCCAATATGTTCAAAAGAAAGAGTTTTGGAAACTTTTGGCCTGGCACCGCCTTTCTAACAAAGCAGTCCCATGCTCACTTGCGGAGTACTCGAATAGGGCACACGATATTCATGAAGCACTCAATGCATGTAAGTTTGAATCGGGAGATCCTAAAAACTGCTACGCAATCAGAAGAAGCCTCTTAGATATCTTGGTGGATGACAGAAATCTGGACAGAAACGGTTGTGAACTTTTCTCCAACCCTCTAAATGCCCACCCTAGAATTCACTCGAGAAGATGCATACCCACCACAAGAATGAAAAAAACCCTCAGGCCCTTCTGCCATCATGGGAAAATTGGCTTTGATGGTCTCGCTTGGGAAGCGCCTTTTTTGTGTCGCGAGGTGTATTTTTTTTGTCGTGTCGCAAACAGATCCGATTATACTCAACATTATACACCGACGGTTCGCAGCTTTTTCAAAAAAAAGCTGCAAGGCCCTGCGTTCCTGGAAAAAGTGACATCGACGCACACGATACTACCAGAACTGTCCACCTTTGGGGCCCTTTTTTACGGAAACAGTGTGATTTCCCTGTCAGATCGGGAGTAACCGCCCATATATAATTATATTGCAGTCCACACCGGTCACCTTAAGATGGCAAGCAGGAGAGTTATACAAATCGGTGGAGCATTGCCGCCAATCAGAGACGCATAGAATATTCCTGGGCGTAGTATCGAATTATGGATATTCATGCAGAAGTTATCAGCGCGACAGATTTCAGATGGCGTATAAAAGAGATTTCCGACTGATCGCCAATCAGAGGAGCCATGAGATTAGATAAACTCCATGAATATGGGTCACACGCGAAATACCATAAGCTGACTGTGCACGTACAAGGAGCACGTTTTTTTTGTATAATTATAGAAGGCGCACGTGCTACAGATTTCAGGGTGTTTTACATGAGATGTTTTGGACTGATCGCCCATAACCGCCAATAAGAAGTGCGAGCGCCTGAGATAGGCACCATGAATATGGGACGACAAGGGAAAGGGATCACACGACAAAAACGAGATGGTTTGCAGACGATGGATAAGCCAATCAGCGACGCGATCAGCTTCGATTTATATATTGGTAAATTAAAAAACTGCACCACAAAAAGCCCTTAAGTGTGGCTCCCTCGCGACAAATGCGATGCGACAGGTTCCAGACTTTCGCAACATGCTGACATGGCATGGGTTTGCGACACGACAAAAAAAAGTCACCTGGCAGACATGCTGACATGGCATGGGTTTGCGACGAAGATTACAGTGTCACAGTTGAATGACACACCCGAAACACTGTGTCTGTCATCAACTTTCATTCTGAATTTTCGCTACCTTCATCCAGACATGAGACCCACGCGGGCCGCGGCTGGCTGATTTCACATATCAGATATTCACTCACACGTTAACTCATTAAGCTTTCGTTTTGCGGCGCACCTGACACCGTTGCCTGCTGTGTCCCGTTTTGTTCTGCTGAATGTATCGTGCATACTAACTATTTCCCGGTTAAATCCCATCATCCTTGCTGAGTAGCGTTTCCTTGTTTTACAAGTCACGTTCGTTGTTGCGCTTTGTCCGATGCCGCCAGCAACATTCGGTTGCTGGCGCCCCTTGCATGTCTTCGTAGAGGGCAATCTTGTAGCGAGGCTGACTGACGGGCTGTACTGCTGCCCGACGGATTTGTTGTTGTTACAAGCCCTCACTGACTGATATTCCTCAGGAATTTGCTATTTGTTTTCAAGCGCCTGTTTTGTGTTCGTTCTGCGTGTTTCTCGTATGGTATTTGTTTTTCGAGGGCGATATCTGCACAGATTGTGCAGCGTGGGTTCGAGTCCCACCACTCTCACTGACTTTGCTCTCTGTAATTTTGCAGGATATCCTGAATGCCTGTTTCGCATTCCTGACTGCCTGTTTCGCATTCCTGAATGCCTGTTTCGCGTGTGTGCTGTTTCTCGTTGCGTGTGCGGTTGGTTTGTCGTTCATCTTATTTCTGACATGTTTGCGTTTACCGTGTGCAGGTATTTCAACTATTTCATGCTCGTTGGCGATACGCATGTTGCTGTGTGGAATTTGTGAAGAGTGTAGTTTGAGCTATTTTGCTTATTGTCTTCGAATGTTTGTATGCCTGCGTGTTTTTATGATGTTTGCAATATCTTATCACTTCGTTCTGACGTTTTAGCGTTCGCTGTGTGCAGGTATTTCAGTTTTACTTTTATCGCTGGCGAAATGCATGTTGCGGTGCCCAGCAATCTGCTTTGCTTATCTTTTAGATTTTAGATTTTAGAAGTCAATCGTTTACAGGATTTGTTTTGTTCATACCTGACTTCACATTCGAAATAGTATGCACTGCACATTTATTGTAAAGATGTATAAGCATAGTTATGTAATGAATATAGAGTAGACAATCGAGCATGCTTTGCTAACGTGAGCACATTCTCCTACCAATTGTTAGTTAGTTTGCATATGTTTCTTCCGTAAACTGTAATATTATGTTTACAGTCCATAATCTGCTGTATAATTTCCGTAAATTATCTGTCCGTAAATATCAGTCTCCTTTTTGTCGCTGCGACAATAATGAGCCCCCTACTCACTGTTTGTCGCACTGCGACAATAATGAGTCCCGTACTCACTTTTGTCGCTCCAGAATATAATTGCTGTGTCGCATGGTGCGACAAAAATAATAGATCATGCGACAAAAATGAAGTGCTACCTCTCGCTTGGGATGCCTACGTGGACCCGATAACGGGCATTGGTAGAATCGTTTATGGAAATCCCCCCTTCGATGGGAAAGATAAGGGCAAATCTTCGGCGGTCGTGACTACTTTGGAAATGGGACATAAAGCGGCCAACACTGTCCCTGGATTTTCAGGAACATGGATCCTTCCGCTGTCTCCCAAAAACCAAAAAAGATGGTTCGATAAAGGCTTTAAACTTGTTTTCAGATTCCCGCATAACACTATCCCATTTATCCCACATGGCTATTGGACGGGTGATGACCCCTACGTTCTTCCAGGTGGTGGATGCTACAAGGATGACTTTTCGGATGTTGTTATCATAGCTATAGACAGTGCACCCAGTGAAACCCAACCAGCCTTTGACTGGAGGCCTACACAGAAAAAGATTGCCAGATGGTTCCTTAACGTCCTTCCCAAGTCCAGAGTCACGAAGAAGAGGCTAGAATACACAGGAGTCAGCACTGATATTTGGAATGAAGTTCTGAACGAAAGCGACAAGGTACTTCCCTCTTCGCTGTGTCCGTGGCCCACTCAAGACCTCCCTTATCATCATACAGTAGTGATATTGAGTCCTATTATGGTGGTCACCACGACACGACAATCACAAA
>LGRX02032944.1:0-12372 GCA_001247695.2 Cymbomonas tetramitiformis
GGTGTTCTCACTAGTCTGCTTTGCAGGGATACCGCACTCTCAGGACTTTGTCCCCTTTGCTAGCGTAAATGTTTTATTATTATTATTATCTCACCGTCACAGACACATTTCAGTCATAGTGGATGGCGCCATCTTATGGATGACACCACTTTCTCTTCATAAAAAATATATAAGTTGTCAACTTTGAAACTGTAAAACAGCCATAACCAAAAAAATCCTGAATATTAGGGCATCTGAATTAATACACAATTGTGAGATTGTGTACGAGATTGGACCTGATGACTAGAAAGAAATTTTGTATCTCCTGCAAAATCAGTTTGTCAAGCCATACCCCAGAAAAGGGTATACCAGGAGGAATTTATTCAAACGTTTCAATATTGTGTCCTTATGCAAAGATACCAGATTTCAAAACAAAATTGCAGATATGTTTTCCTATGGAGCTCTGAACTTAATAGGCAGCCATGGCCAACACCATTTTGCACATCACTGAAACCTTCAAAACAAACCAATCTACTCTTTCAGGTTTTCCTTCAACATCTAATACAAGCAGCTGCTCAGCTCTCTTCTTCGCCGCCCACTGGCAACCGAGGACGGCCCATGCTATAGTTCAGTGCACGATGTTCTAAGTTGTACATGATGTCGCCCTCCTGTTGCAGAGACTAGGCATAAATCAGCAAAGAAGGTGGACCATGGTAAGAGAGGCTGTTACGAAAAGACTTCTCGAGACAATTTATATTTTAAGTGATTCATTGGGCTGCATCTCTCTCGAGGTGTGAAAGAAATCAAGTGGTGCACTGTGGAGGCGGGAAGTGAAGTAACCAAGCAGTGTCGAGGGACTTGCTGCCATACTGCCAGGGGAAAGGGAAACGTCGTGTTGATATCGATTCGACGTTTACCCGTACAAAGAAGGGCAAGGTACCAGCAGAGAGACAGATCGGGCACCTGGAGTAGCTGGCGCATGAAGTGCTCCAAGTCCGAGCCAATGAGCCGGAGTGTATAGTCGTTGAGTGGAGAGCCCTTGTGCTGCACCACGAGCTCATCGAACTTCTTGAACACCTGCACGTACACCGACGCAGTGACGTGAGTTTTCACTATCCGAGCCCCAAGGCACCGAGCTAGCCTCACGCGAGGGGCTGCTCCTCTAGCCTCGCGCACTTTCCGCGGCGGCTTCGAGTTTGCAGCCAGAGAAGCTTCATAGACGCTACCAGCCGACAACAAGAGTGCTGGTTAGTCCTACCAGGGCGAGTTCAGGCTCCTGCCGGTTTTGCGCCTATTATGAATACTGACTGATCCCGAAGCTTTGAGAAGAATGACGGCTACCAAACCTGGCAGCAGTGTTGTACGGGCTGGAGAAGGGTGGCCGAGGTTACTCTAGGGTCGCTGGCTTTACCATTGCCGAGAAGCAGCATGCAGCAGAGAAGATAGGCTTACCAGGAAAAGTAACGGCTGTGAGACACATGCTCAACGGCCTTTCGTCACATCCGGCATATTGCAGCGACAGTCAGGATGAGGCCTTAGATTTGCAGCACCTGCCGATCATGAACAGGGCAGAACTAGTGCAAAACACTACCTTTTGCAGAGGCTCTTCACTCCAAATAAACTCGTTGTCTGGATCGACGTCAATAGTCAACTTGTCTAGCTGTGATTGATCTAGCTCGCCGTTCGCGACAACGCCAGCGTAGATGTGTACTGCGCACACTCTCGCGTCCATCCCACAATTCACTCGCTTGCGGCGGCGGCCTTTATTTTAGAACGGCACCGACGCTTCGAGTGTGAGGTCAACTGTGAACATTTATCAATCTCTTTCACTCGTGTTCATGGCCACTGCCTACCTAGAGATAAGTTCCAACACAGTACACAGGCGAGGCACTTTTCACAAACATTTGCCAACATGGACTTCCTTGGCGCATCCATCTGCGATTCCGCCCGGTTACCCTTTGGCAGAGGTAAAGAGCACAGCTGTAAAGTTTCGAACTATCCATTTTAGCTCATGCACACCCCAAGCGCTCGGAAGTATTTATGTCTCCAGTGTATATAACTGCCCACCAAGTGTGACGGTGTCTCACCGTGTCTTGTCGTGCAACTAATCCAACCACCGCCACCACCTTCGCCCTGATAAGCTAGACCAATCGATCCCCCTCCTTGGTCGTTACGCTTAATTTCGTCAGGGGTGAGCTCGCGGGCGGCGGCGTAGGCGGAGGCCTGCAAAGTCGCCAAGCGAGAAGGTCAACGGAGACGCACATGCGTCATATGCGTTATGCCGTGTTTCGAGTTTACGAGAGAAATGCATAATCTGACGGAAGCGGTGGACGTGTTGGTATACTGCCTACTCTCACTTGAACACCCCTCAAGCAAGAAAGCTTCACTGGAGTAACTTGACGTCGCGTAGACCTGTTTTTTTTTCAGAGACTGTCGAGCTCACACTCAACAGCTGAAGGTGAATACCGAAACTGGCAGAAGCTGAGAGCTGCAGGAAGATATCATATTGGAAGGAAAGTGAGTAGTCCGGCAAAAGCAGTACTGCGCTTGGCAGCAACAAATTTCCCACGCCCGGTTGCTAGGCAAACCGAGTGTTACTGAGCTTGCAACTATCTCCAGTACAGATGAATTGATATTGAGGAGAGACCCGGCTTGCAACGTAACGCTGTTCTTCTTTGTGCACTTCTACAAGAAAAGAGACTCGGCCCCGCGAGGAGAAACGATAGGAAAGCAAAAACATGAAGAGGACAAAAGGCAACGCTGAGTCTTCTGTTGAAGGTCTGAACGGGTAGGAAGGGTCAGCCACTCTCAGGATTTATAAACATGAATAATGCTCAGAGTAACTATGTCCGTCGGAAAAGCCAAAGAGTACAGTACCCAAAGGTGTCTCTACCCCGTGACTCGCACGGTCGGTAGTTAGAACGTAAAATGTCTCGTTTTCTCACATCGGGTATGCACACGAACGACTGAGCGCTGAAGGCTACAAACTGTCCCCTATCATCAGCCTCGAGACCACCGCAACCTAACATCCATGAAACTTCGCAAAGTGATACCGCCTCTCAACCACCCAAAGTCCTACAGACGTCTTAAGGTTTCCATGTATTGCTCCGAACTCGAGCGTTCGTGTGTGGACGTGTGTGCCTTTGTGCGGTGAGGAAAAAGTAGTTTTGAAAAGTATGCTTTTGGCCGCGAGAACTTACTTTGAGAGATCTGTCTAACCGCTGGGAGTGACCAACGAATGCAGTGCGAGCACCCGAGCAGGGTGACTTGCGAGCCGCAAGCGCCTTTTCTTGAGGTCGCTTAGCGTACACGCCGACGGTGTCCACGCACTTAGGTACTACTTTGCCCATGCATATTGCGGCCATTGTGTTTGGGGGAACTCTGGAAAACAGCGTTTCCCACGGTTATGAAAATTCACAGGCCAGCAGCGAAATTGCTGTGCGACTTGGCTTCACGTTCTGTCCGTGGTGAACTCAATCGCTCAGTGGTTGGCGAGGTTCATGCGATGACCCGACAAATCCATCAATTTTCATCGAGCTTGCAACACGACAAGCAAGCCTGGAAAGGCTCTGCAGTCGAGGGAAGGTATCGGGTTAAAATCCAACGATCGTATGTAGTCAAAACGGAAATCGGGAGTTCAGGACCTTGGAAGCTGAGAGATCGGGACAAAAACAAAGCGATTGGGATAGGGTACAGTGACACAGTCATCTTGCTTCGGCGAATAAAATAGGAGCCGAACAGAAATGAGGGTCAACATAATAGAGTGACGTGGCCATGAATTGATTTGTCATTCGTTCATTAGTTATTCTTGCCATACCGAACCTTTGTGGGCACGTCACGCGATGCTTGCCCAATGAAAAAGTGAACCAAAACAGCAAGACCTTCAGTACACCGAATCTACAATTGAAATCGTCATTTCGTCATATCCTCAATCCAACATTGCAGTTATTTTAACGCATGTAATCACCAATCATACAAATATTGAATATTTCGGCGTCGTGATGGAGATGTAATATCCACTATATCCACTATAGATTGCCCAAATTAGTTGAACGGTCCATGCACGTCAGATGGGTTTGGATGTTTTGGATGTTCTGCGGGTGAAGAGTATCCCTCGTGGCAGATCACAATCTGCTGTGTCACCTCATGCGTAACTACCTCCTGAGGTATCAACATTTTGCATAGCAAAAAGCAAAACTGCACTCGTCGTCGGTGCGACCGCCGCGCCGCGCCGCGAGGATTTGAAATGCGAATGGGTGAGAGCTGAGGATGACGTGAGACTTCAGACTTGAGGCCCGTAAATCTGGTTTTGAGATTACGCGAGTCGCGTCGCGTCGTGTCGCGTCGCGTCGCATCGCGTCTGACCAGATTTAAGGATGAATTAAACGCCGCATGCGGATGGGCCCTCCGTCGGAGACGGGAGGGTATAAATCGGCTGTCTGCGACTGTGCGCACGACGGCCCATGCGTACGTGGCGTCCAACGTGGTTACGTTTTATTATATCTGGAATGGGTATAAAAATAAATACACGATTTTCCGAAACGAAAAGGGGTTGGGTCAGAAAAAAGTGGGAGAAAGGGGAAATAAGGGGGAAGGGGGAAGGGGAGATGTGGGGAGTTATAAGGGGATAGGGGGTTGGGGGGTGGAAGGGGGAAGGGGGGATGCAGGACGGATGAAATCAGGGTTGATAAAGGGGGAAAGGGTAGGGGAGGGGAGTGTATATCAAGGAGTGGTATCGAAGTTATTTTCGCTGATATTGATACTATTTCGATATCTCACAAAAGTTATCAACAAATATTCGATATCAAAAATTTTTTCGATATCAAAGATTAAACCTCTCCTTAAAAAACTTTCAAGAATCTGTAGACAACACACCAAAAATAGGCGAGACGTGTTTCTGTTAAACACCACCACCACCTTGAACACCGACCCGCATACAGTTGACATCCTGGGCAGTGAGACCATGACAGAAGCAGAAGCTGTGCAACAATCAAACGACTTTCTTCAAACCCTCCTGCAATAATTTTTCAAAAGTCTTGCTTGATAAGATGGTTCTCTGTCCCCTAGGGGAGGGGCCTCCCCCCTCCCCCCCCACCCCCCTCTCCCGCCCACCACGACCCCCTTCCTCAACGTCTCCAAATACCCCCTTAATTCTTCGACTTCCCTCCCCACCGCTCAGATACAGCCACCCCTCCACTCACCCGGCCATGGCTGCTTCTCCATCTTCTAGAGTTTTTTGCTTTGCACCTAGCTTTTTCTCTAGATGTCACCCTGCTTGAAAAGTGGGTTGAGCCCCTTTGTGGGCGCGCTATAGCAGAGGGAGTAGCCCCTGGTGTTTTCACTAGCCTGCTTTGCAGGGATACCGCACTCTCAGGACTTTGTCCCCTTTGCTAGCGTAAATGTTTTATTATTTTTATCGATAAATATTCGATATTTCGGACCTGAGTATCGATCAATATTTGATATTTACAATATCATTATCAATCAATTTCGATATGAAATGAATGCACATCAATCAATATTTGATATTCCAATTTTCTCCGATATATCGATATATCAATATATCAATACCTAGGGGACAACCACTGACGAGCATCGTCTATTCCATACACTTTGGCAATAATATATAAAAATGCACAAGGAATGCCCATAAGTCACGTGTGCCCTAGTCTTCTACATTCATGGCAGACATGATACAATGTTGAATACTATACCTTCTGATAGGTCAAAAGTTTAGACAAATAATATGAATACCTGGGGAATCATGGCGTCTATGCTCCCACGCTTGGTAGAAGACTCTTGGGACTGATCCTTGGATAAATCCGCCCCCTTCGCAGCGACAACGACGTCCTTGTGAGCATGAAGAAGATGTGCTCGTAGATTAGACGTATTCCCACAATACTCCTTCTTCGGAGCATCGGGGCCGCAGTGCTTGCAGCGATAGTGGGTGATTTTCTTGCCCTCCTTGAGCACTTCGAAATGCTGCCAGTACATACTCCGCAGTTGATCACCAACGTCGGTGAACCCATCACGGTTTTCGGTGCCTGCGAACATCACAGGTTGCGACAACAAATACCTAAGTGAGGTGTTTAAATCACTGTTGGCGAATCGGACTGTTGTGTGGAAACCCTTCGTCACTGGTGAAACGGCGACAGATGCTAGGGGAGAAGGAAAATGCAGATATATAAAACGTACAAACCTGCACTTGATTCCCCCTCTTTTGATGCACTCTTCGCAGCGGCAGCTTCTCGTGCAAGCCGATCTTGTTCTCGTTGCAAATTTGCGCGGAATTCTTCAACCACGATGTCATGGCCAGGCAAATTCGTTAAGGGCTCCCAAGTATTAGAGGTATCTTCAAAGCCCTTCCATTTTATCAGAAACTGTGAGACGCCATAACAGTGACGACATCGAGTTCAAAATCGTCCTCGACGGTTTCGAGGCTCGAACTGTCTTTGCTGGATTTGACACTGTGACACTCAAAACTGTCACATGTCACTTCCTATGGTAGGCTGGGTGACCGTCACCAGTAGACGGGAAACACCCGTTAGGTATTTATGTATGCCTCTCTTTTATCTATCACACTTTTACCGTTCTGATTCCGTAACCCTTAACTCAGGGTTTATCTCACCAGTTAGATATATATTACCGCCGAACTATATATCTGCCAGGTTTGGCCCCACTTGCGCTTTATTTAGCCACTGCGAGATTGCCACCATGAGTGGCTAAGCTCGGACGCCTGGGATGGAGTGAGGCGCTCCACGCGTGAGAGTGCCGGCAGTCACGGGTATGGCCTAAATTTTATGGGTCGATTTACGGCACGCCGCACCGGTTGGAGAACGATTTTCTTACGGGGCTTAACGTTGGACTGGTTTACGTTTTCTGGTTGGATCCCACACCGTTGCGTATTGACCGCCGCTACCACACGACTTCCCGGGATTATTTGATCTCTCACGGCTGCCGTGTCGGCGACCCACACGTTTCTTGGCCGCCCGAAAACTGCCGCGCATCTCACGTTTCATTGCCTCACTCCGCCCCTTTAGTCCTTCTCACTATGGTTGCTTCTACTCGAGCCACCGCTAGCATGGCGAATCGCCGACGCGCACTAGCCACGATTTTTGATTCAGCAGCTGCGAGACACGCCAACACTCCAGCCACACCGCCGGCAGCCCAGCCGGCTGCCAATTCAGCAGGTGCTGCGTTCCTAGCCTCGGTGCGTACGCTTCAACGGGAGCACTTCGACATGAAGGTCTCCAAGTCCGTTCGCCAAAAGTTATTCGAGGACAAGAACGGGCGATTTTCCGGGACTGAGTGCCACGCGTCCGCACTCTTCGCCAGGATGGTCTCTGCGCTGCAGACGGCATTTGTCACGGAGGACATTGGTTTTGCACCCCTTTTCCTGCTCTGGACAATGCTACCCTTCCCGTCCGCGTGGAGGCCAACGCCTTGTTGTTCTCCGCGCTTGAGCTCATGGTTGACCCCACGTCACCCGCAGCTGACTGGATGGACTCCTCGCACTCCAACTTTCCGAGCGACGGTAAGCGGGTGCTGCTTGAGTTTGCCCGCCGCATGATCCCGGCGGGTGACCCCTTTCAGGGTCAAGCGGACATGTTGAGCATCCGCATCTCCGCGGGCGTGGACCCGCATGACAAAATCGGCGACTTCAACGCCGCTCTGAAGGCCGCGAGGACGCGGGCAACACTCCAAGATGAGGACGTGAAGGCGCTGTTCATCAAGTCCCTCGACACCGTCTTCTACCAGCCGGTGGTGTCGCGGTTGCTTCTCCACGATCAACGAGCCGCTCGTCACGACCTCCTCACGATTGGGACCCATACTCTGTGGTACTCCTCCTTGGGCACCTCCACTCTTCCTCCGGTCTTTATCCACGCGAGGCATAACTCGTCCTCGTGTATGTCAGGGTATTTCTCCCGAAGTGACTCCTGGTGGGTCACGCTGGCTACCATGGCAACCATTCTCGTCGTGTCAGGCAGTCTAGGCAGCCTCATGTCTTTCTCCTTCACCATTGGTGCCCATTCTGGAGCTGAGCTTACCTCTACTGGCTTGTCCCCAGGCCCTGAAAAGGCTTGGCGATGACGTGCCTCGTAGCCCGCGAGCTTCATGGAGGCAAGCTTCCACTGTTTGCGACGTGGAACGGTGTCGGCTGTACCGAGTCCCTGAGTGCCTTTCTGTCCTTGACTGCACATGTGTTGCAGCCGCTCCTCCCAGTCCTGATGGCTAAGGCGTCGCGCGACTTGCTGAGTGTAGTCGTTGGAACTGGTGATCCACTCTGCCAATCGTGCTCGCACTGGCTCCGTTGCAACTCCAGAAGTGGTAGCCACCTCGGTAGACTTCACAATGGGGATGGCAGCTAACGCGCCATGCTCCTCCTCCTCGGTCTCCTGACTCTTTGGCAGCTTGGTTGTGCTGACCTCAGCAACCGCATATAACAGCTCCATTGCTCGGCGATCCATGGCGAGACCGAGTACGCTTGCCAACTCCTCATCTCTCATGCCATGCGCCATGCGTAGCTCGCTCGCGTTGTACCCCATGGCAATAGCTTTCTCGTCCAGGTTGACCTCTCTGCTTTCTCCTTTCTCCTCAACATCTTCTTTCCTTACCACAGTGCCTGCACGGGGTGCACGAAAGGCCCGGGAGTTCTGCGTTGCCAAGATGGTCGGCAGCACCCGCATAGGCTCCCCCACGACGTTGGCGGTGTAGTGAGGCTTCCTGTCTCCAGTGACTACCTTGCGTGGCTTCCAGCCTCGCTGCAAGATGTCACACACGTATCTGTCCGGCGGCCTGTTCACCCCCTCCATCACCAGATTGAACTGATGATTCTGAAACAGATTGCTCCAATATGCTCGTAGGCGATGCGCGTATGATCCCGCGCGCGCTGCGTCGAAGGACACCGGCTGGCCCACCACACTATTGATGATGGGGAACACTTCCTTCCTGATCCTCGAGTTCTCCCGGTGCGATAACGGGGAGACATTCTCTAGCACATACGCTGGCGGTCGCTGAGGCTGCAGCTGCTGCAGCGTTGAAAGGATCCGCACTGCCTGATAGAACAGCCTGCTGTGCTTGCCCTCCAAACCGGCTAGCTTGCCGGCTGGTGACAGGTCCTGACATGGATACCCACACACCATCATCCATTGCTCTCCGCTCAATGCCCCCGCATGCACGAGGTCAATGAGACTGGTGTCCTCGATGTTGCTGGGGAGCTGCTCCAGGTGAACCGCATCAGCGTGACACAAGTCAGGATGTCGGCGACTGAGCGCCAAGCACCTTGCCCTGGCTACCGCCTGGCTGGACTCCGAGGTGTCCTGGTACGCTGGTAGAGGTACTTGTTGACCTTGACGCCACAGCGCAAAAGCATCTCCAGCCCAGCACACAAGCCCCCACAGGGCTCATAGCAGACCACGCCTTCTTCTCTGGCCTCTCGAAAGAAGCTCTTGTCAATCACTCTCGTGTCGATCTTCTTTGGCACCTTGAGTTTGCCACCCTCCATAGTCTCGTCGCCGTAGATCACTGGGGAGCCTCCAGAATGCATGCCCCTGACCGGCTGGACCTGGCTGAGGGCATCCCAAGCGACTCGTGTCAGCCTGCCAGAGCACCTAGCCACCTCTGGGTGGTCAGTGTCAAACATGACCCCCTTGTTGCACTCCAACTCCTCTTGGTAGTGTACATCAAACAGTCGATGGATTGCACTGGTCCCCAGCTGCTCCATGGCCATCTTCTCGCAGTAGTTGGCCACCTGAGCCTCGGGGCTCACTTCTGATCCAAGCGGTGGCTCCTTGGTCACTTCTAAGCAGATGGTATCTGCGAAGCAGCGCGTCAGCATCTCGGCGTGCCCCACTTCCCGTGCACGGTCCCCTTCTCGGTCCAAGCGGGCACCAGTTTCGTCTGCTGTGCTGGGCAACGGGTACCTGGACGGCACATCCGCGTTCTCGTTCTTCGGACCCGGTCGATACTGGACCGTGAACTCAAACTCCTGAAGACTGATGACCCAGCGCAGGTGTTGGCCCTGCAAGTCCCCCTTTTCCATGAGGGTCGTGAGTGGTGAATGGTCGGTGATCAGCGTGAAGTGGATCCCGTGGAGGTACTGGCGCAGGGTGCGGATTGCCCACACCACTGCCAGCATCTCACCCTGGAAGCTCGCGTACTGTCTCTCGGTCTTTGACAACGAGCGACTGATCACCACGCAGATGTGCTCTACGCCATTCTTCTCGTCCTTCTGGCCCAGCACTGCACCAATGCCATGGTACGTTGCTCCAGTCCGTGTAGAGGAAGATGGGCTTACTGTAATCGATGGGCTTCAAACACCTCCCCGAACATAGGGCATCCTTCAATGCCTGCAACGCCTGGTCCTGCTCCTTCCCCCAAGCTTCTTTGACGTCCAACACATCCTTCCTGAGCAGGTCGTTCAGTGGTCGAGCCATCTCTGAGTAATTGGGTCCCATGGGTTCCCCCACCAAGCCCTTGTAGTAGTTCATGAGCCCGAGGATGGAGCGCACCCCAGTCTTGTCCTCGGGCTTGGGCAACTCCTGGATGGCCTTACACTTAATGTCTTGCGCACCAACGGTGTTGTGGCCAATGCGGTAGCCCAAGAAGTCCACGGTGCACACTAAGAAGGATTTGTGTTAAAAACTGTTAATGATGTGTTAAAAAATGTTAATCGAGTGTTAAATAGTGTTAATGTGGAAACTGGGTGTTAATCAAGTGTTAATACGCGAAAAATTTCATAATGGGCTATATTATAGGCGGAAAAGTGTTAATGAGGTGTGAAGAAAGTGTTAACCGCTGGCGAGGGAGTGTTAATGGGGCAGTTCAGGAGTGTTAACGGAAGGCTGCATTTGTTAATCGCGGTATAATCACGCTGCTGGGAATTATATTGGAGCCAGAACACACGCCTGTTTCCCCGATGCATTTGAAAAGTGTTAATACCCAGCGCAGCCACCGTCCGTGATGAGGGTCTCCTGGCACTAGAACAAGGTATTAGTTATATATTAGACCAAAACCGTGCTCTGGTGACTGAAGAAAATATAATTTGGGTGTTGGGGGACTGGAAGCAATTATACACAAGAAAATGTCCGCCTGGATCTCCCCCAACTGTACACGTACATGTAGTCAACACCCTCGCGACGACTTGTGTCACGAGAATTTGAAAGAACCTCACCCGACCGTAGTTTTCCTCAAACTTCCACCACGACGACTTTTCAGCTTTCTTCGACAACCGACGCCCACTTATTCGACTGACCAACCCTCGTAGTCCTACCGTTGTTTTCTTTAATGAATATTTTCCGTATGTCCCTTGTTACTGGCGTGTGCACTTGAGGTTTCTGCTCTTCGTTGAGAATTTCACAGATCTGGAGACCCTTGGCTAGCGGAAAAACTGTTCACCAAACGACCTTTTTGACTTGACCGCGCGGCGTTTTCGGCGCGAAAAACTAACACATGTAGCCACTTCATTCGTATGGTTTGAGTAATTTATCGGGGAAATGGGTTCTCACTTCGCAACCCTACGATGTAGGCTACAGTTTTTTTCAGTTTGATAGTTTCTAGTGGCATTAGCTCAACTTTTAGAGCGCCAAACCAATCGGTTTGGAGGTTCTCGGTGAAAGTCCGAGATGCCACACAATAGACTCTCTTTCACCATCTTCCCATCTTCCTCTTGAAGATACACTGTTTTTCAGACCCTTCGCTAGCGGGAAAAGTACTCATCGCACGACTTTTTTAACTTGACCTGCGTTTTCGTCGCGAAAAACTGACACATGTAGGGACTTCATTCGTATGTTTTGAGTGATTTATCGGGAAAATGGGATCTTGCTTCGCAACCCTACGATGTAGGCTACAGTTTTTTTTCCAGTTTGATAGTTTCTAGTAACGACGATCGCTCGAAATTGGAAGACGCCACTCCTTCCAATTTTTTTTTTTTTTTTTTGGTTTGAAATGCTTCCAAAATGATCATGAGTGACCGGAATGTCGTTGGTTCATCGCCGGGTGCCCCGTACGGCCGTGTCGTGTCGCTTGAATTGGATAGGGTTTCCTTACGTATGTACCCGACTAACCCGTGATAGTGCGAAACAGATAGCAAGTTCGGAGTGGTTTGAGTTATAGTTTGTTATATGCTTATGAAATGCTTCCAAAAATGATCATGAGTGACCGGAATGTCGTTGGTTCATCGCCGGGTGCCCCGTACGGCCGTGTGTCGCTTGAATTGGATAGGGTTTCCTTACGTATGTACCTGACTAACCCGTGATAGTGCGAAACAGATAGCAAGTTCGGAGTGGTTTGAGTTATAGTTTGTTATATGCTTATGAAATGCTTCCAAAATGATCATGAGTGACCGGAATGTCGTTGGTTCATCGCCGGGTGCCCCGTACGGCCGTGTGTCGC
>LGRX02032945.1:0-26967 GCA_001247695.2 Cymbomonas tetramitiformis
GGCTCATATCCCACACCATTCCAACAACAGCTGCAGCAACAGCAGCAGTGGCTCGCGTACCAGCAGCAACAACAGCAGTGGCTTCAGCAGCAGCCACTGGAACCGATGCAGCAGCAGTTACAGCAGCAGCAGTTCCAGCAACAGCAGTTACAGCAGCAACAGCAGCAGCAGCAGCAGCAGCAGCAACAGCAGCCGCAGCCGCAACAACAGCCACAGCATCGACCACAGCAGCCCCATCAGCTGGTACCAGCTACCTCCGCGCTTCATGACTCTGGTGCGGATCTCTCATCGCTGCAGCACTTCATCAGTATCGGCGCCGCAGCCCTACGTGAGCCCTACCACCAGCGACACCACCCATGTGAGCCCTACCACCAGCGACACCACCCATGTCAGCCCCACTTCGAGCGAAAGCACCTCAGCGGGTACCCTGTTGACGGCGAGTGTGGACAACCTCGTCAGTCACCCGACTGAAGATGTTGACTTGCTGTATGAGGAGTTCTACGCCGCGTGTAGGCAGACGTTGGAGGAATGCCGCGAGGCCTCGGACAACCTCCTCCCCAACCTTAAGTGCAAAAGTATACGCACAGATGGGGGAGTTCAGTGGAAGACCGATATTGAGGGTACCCTCGCAGCGGCACATGACGAAGAAGGACCGCTGCTGCTGGTGTTCTATGCAACCCTCAGAGGGCACACGGTCAAGGTGCTGATCGACTCGGGGGCCTCTGACAACTTCATCTCGGAGCAGAGCGCCAAGCGATGTGGCCTCACGACACGAGCTGGCTCCGAGATGCGAGTCACCTTGGCGGATGGATCTGTGAAGATCACTGGCGCCACTGCGTACGCCAAGTTTAACACGCACACCACCACGGGCACCTATACAGAGAACGCCCTTGCCCTTCGAATCCTACCCACTGGGCATACAGGTGGATGTTATTCTTGGCGGAAGGTGGTTGCGCAGTCACTCTCCTGTTACTCTGGGCTATGAAGGGAATGGCTCCGTCTCCTTCCTCAGGAAGTCCCGCAGTGGTAAGATTGGAGATCGCGTCACCATCACAGGCTGTTCTCCTGGGAAAGCATCTGGAGACAAGTCTCCGAAGGGCACGGCCTGTGCGGGATTGGTGGATGAGGTGTTCCTGACCCCCGCCCAGTTGAAGAAGTACCTGGTGTACGCGGAGACGCAGAAGCTGCGCGGCAATGACGACCCGGGGATACAACCCGCCTGGCTCATGATGGCCGAGAAGTCCCCCGATGATACTACTTCTGCCTTTGCAGCCACGGCTATCGACTCTGAGAACGCCGAACCCGCTGCGGATACTGAAGACGCCGAGGTGGGCCCTGAGTGGACCCTCAAGTTTCAGGACTTCTGGGGTGAGGAGTACAAGAAGGAGATGACGACTGCTCTACCGAACATTGATGGACTCAGACATGACCCCCAAGATGAAGCCAACATTAACCTGGACCCTGAGCTGAGCAAGAAGGGGCCGCCCTGCCAGCGCATCTACAAGAAGTCCGCAGAGGAACTCCGCCAACTTCGAGAACGCGTCGAGACCCTGATGTCCAAGGGCTACATCCGACCCTCTTCCAGCCCTTATGCAGCTCCCTGTCTGATGGTCCCCAAACCAGGGAACCCCAAGGAGCTGCGACTGGTGATCGACTACCGGCTTCTCAACCGCCAGACAGTCAAGGACAAGTACCCTCTCCCATGAGATGCAGGGTGCGAAGTTCTTCTCTTCATTCGACGCGGTGGATGGCTTCTGGCAAGTTCCAATGGCTCCAGGGGATGTCGAGAAGACCGCCTTCACCACCCAGATGGGGTCATATGAGTGGTTGGTCATGCCGCAGGGGCTGCAGAATTCGCCGTCTCAGTACCAGCGACGGATGCAGCGGGCTTTGGGCCATCTCCCATTTGTCCGGATCTTCATCGATGACGTGGTCGTCTTCAGCAACACCGCTGCAGAGCACTACGAACACGTCAAACAATTGCTCCTGACGTGCAGGGAGAAGGGCGTCTTCCTCAAGAGATCCAAGTGTCAACTGTTGAAGAAATCCTTGCGGTTCCTTGGTCACTGCATCTCCACGGATGGCTGCAGACCCCAACACGACAAGGTGGCTGCAGTGAGGGACTGGCCCGAGCTGGAGACGGTTACCCACGTCAGGCAGTTCTTGGGCCTGGCGGGGTATTACCGCAGATTCATTCACTGTTTCTCCGAGATCGCCCAGCCCCTCACCCGGTTGACCAAGTCGGACGTACCCTGGGAGTGGGGCCCCATGCAGCAGTGGGCCTTCGAGGAACTGAAGAAGGCCCTCACATCAGCACCAGTGCTCGCCTTGCCCAACATTAAGGGTGCCGCAGACGGCACAGCACCTTTCGTGGTGCAGACGGATGCCAGCGGCATCGCCCTTGGGGGAGTACTGATGCAAGACAATGGAGATGGTCTTGGGCTGCGCGTGATAGCATACGAGAGCCGCCAGTTCTCAGCCGCCGAACAGAATTACCACACCGGCGAGCGTGAACTAGGTGCCCTGCATCATTGTACCACCGTCACCTGGCGGCATTACCTCATCTTCACCAACTTCCGCATCCAGGGTGATCACCGCCCCCTTGAATGGCTGATGGAACCTGGCAGAGAGCTCAGCCGCAGACAGGCACGCTGGTACATGGATCTGGTGGAGGTGGGAGTCCCGCGAATGGAGTACATCAAGGGGGCACTACTGCTGGTACCAGACGCCCTGTCCAGAAGACCCGACTTCAAAGACAAGGACGTTCGCGAAGGGTTGAAGGAAGCTGGAGTGATCGACCCCACCTCAGACCTGCCGAAAGACCCTCTGGCAACGCTGGAGTCTGAATGCTTCTCCAGCTCACCACCCGCGGCTCATCCCCACTGGGCCCAGACGGTTGACTGTTGGCTCTCAGCAGTGGAAACCCTCTCCGTGGCAGAGCAGGCCATGGACATGGGGGAGACCATCGCTCTCGTTAATCCGAAGCTCTATAAGGGAATGAAGGAGGATCACCTCAACTTCGACATGCCTGACTGGCCTGAAGCTGATAGCGCGAAGCCGACAGAAGCTTTACACGAACCCCCTGACCGAGCTCCCCCTCAGATAAGGATAACGAGGAGTATGTCACGCGCTGGGAAAGCCTCTACGACCCCAGCGCCCCCACAGTTGGTGTCACCGAAGACGCGAACGCCTACATCACGAGCTGACGCATCGGCGGCGCCCACCGAGAAGGTGCCAGCGAACTCACCACCCCCGCAGAAGGCGCCCCAGCAGTCAGCTCCATCCCCGGTCCTTTACCCACAGAAACGACAGGCTTCCCTCCCAGAGGACTCGCAGAATTGGCGTGTCCGAGCAGAGTACTCCTCGAAGTACGCCGAGAAGTTTGGACACTTCGATGTGGACGCTTGTTGTGACTTTGGCGGCCGCAACAGACAGGCGGATAGATTCTGGACAGACTGCCTTTCAGAGAAATGGAGGGGCCTTCGGATTTGGTGTAACCCTCCATATAACTCCAAACACATTACTGTGGAGGCGATTCTGAACAAGTATATCGCAGAATGGAAGGCGGACCCAGAAAACACCTCAGCAGTCTTCGTCCTGCCAGATCACCAGTCCAAGCTCCCCGCGTTGGCACTAGCTTGCCTTACCGGGAATTGTGTAAAATGCGCCAGTTGTTCTTCCGAGGCGTCGGCAATATTCAACAGCAAAATCCATTTATCGTGTTCGTGAGAGTCAACAAGACTTTCTGTTTGGTCGGTGTTCGTCAGTGTCCCGATAAGGCTCTGCGCAAACCGAAACTTGTAAAAATTTCATTCATGTACACACGGTATTTTATTGAAACGATGAAACAAACGATATCATACAAGGATTGCTTACCAAAACACAAAGAGGTGTTTCGTTCTTCAGAATTATAATCGTTGTGGCCAACCCCTCCAGAGAGGACCTATTATTGGTCCCGGTACCGTTCCAGAATGCTTTACATACGTTTCCTTGCGTCCAGGACAAGGTCAAGCCAGGCGTCATAGCGATGCTGGCCATCCACCACGACAAGCTGCATTCGCATGAACTTCTTCTTCACCCACCTCTTGTAGTCGTCAGGATCATTATCGAATAGGCTGAGATAGTCTGTTTCCAGATTGCTCACCATTTTATCGAAGTTGATTAATTCCTCAGGAGCCCCGCATCCGCCGCTGCAAGCAACCGAAATGAACTCAGGTCTGACAATCGTATACGATTGTCAAGCTTTGTAGGAAAGTCCCGAACCCTTGCATAATACTAGTGCTGACAAGCAATGCCTCACCGGGATAAAACTTGGACATGAGCATTTGCCTATACTCTTCGTCCGTGTAATAGTGTCCAGTCCACCACGCGATGACATGTGATTTGTCCACCTCCCATCGCTCCATGATGACCTTCTTCTGCTTCTCTATTCCCTCTTGTGAAGTCGCGCGGGTAAACGAAAGTTGGTTTGCGTCCCCATCAACATCAGCAGGATGTAGCAGCAAGCCAAGAGGGGCAACTTCTGGAAGCTTTTTGTCTTCTCGAGAATTAGGCTGGGGACGATAAGTCCATTGTTGGATCACTTTTTTGATATTCAGCGGTCCTGGGAATACGTAGTCTTGCCTGTTGTCGTCACCAGTGGTCCCAGATATCGCTGCCTTACCCTTCGTGTCACGAGCACGCTTTCGCGGTGGTGCACTCCCCGAAGCCTCGGGTGCAGGAGCTGACGCTGCCTCTGGCGCTGCCTCTGGCGCTGCCTCCTCCTCAACAGCAACTGCATCAGCTTTTCTCTTAACTAGCATTCTTTTAAGAGTGTTAGCAGTTTTAGTTGCGTTCTGATTCTTCAGTAATGCAACAGCCGTATCAACTATCTCCCCACCATCTCCACCTTCCACAAGGGCCAGAATTCTTGCCTCGAGGTCTTTCTTCTCCTTCCGTTTATTTGTAGCGGCATACTCGAGCATTAGCGCAACGACTTGCTGAGCTGGTTGCTGAGCTGGTTTCGGCGCACCAACTTTAATAGTCAGCTTTGGCGATTTAGCTGTAGCTTGAGGATCACTTGCGACTGGAGTGGCATCTCCACTTGCGACTGGAGTGGCATCTTCTGCGGTACCTGGAGCAACACCAGCGGCGGGTAACTCATTTGAACCACTTGCCCCGGATGCCAAAGATCCGCTCTGAGAGGCCTGTGCACCTCCGGAGGCCATACGCTGTAAATCTCTAATTGTGCCTCCGAATTTCTTTCGAGCGGTTTGTTTTGTACGAGCCATGCAATAATGAAAAAAATGACACCCCGACATGCATTTATAGGGCTGCAGGTACGCACCTCCCTCACGCCCGGCAGCCACAGCCTGTGCCTTAGCAGTGGGCTTTCTGACTCTTGATGATCTCCCAGTAGACATCTGTAAAATTATGAATTATTTTAATATTTTCCTAGTATATATAGATAAAAAATCTATAAATATATCTACTACAATACTCACGTGTGACAATCGTATACGATTGTCAAGCTTCGACCGTACGGTTAATCATATTCAGATGTGCACGAGTAGTGACAAACTCTTCGCGAATATCCAGGCAGGGTTATACGACATGCAATAGGATACACGATCTCGGCGCTAAGTTCGGCTCTCTCTCACGTGTGATCGTATACGACTGTCAAGCTGAAGCCGTACGGTTAATCATATTCGAATGTGGACGAGGGTGCTAATACATGCAATGGTATACAAAATGTTTTGAATAACGTATATGAAAATGCATACACTGTAAAATATATAAGATGCCATCACAGATTTACGTTTGTATTCTAGCTAAGCAACTAGAGATCGAAGTTGTCCGGAATTCCAGGATAATACGACAGTATTTTGCGCACTTCTGAGGATAGCAGAGATGGCTCGTGAAGGTATCCCACACTCGTAATGATCGGAATTTCGAATATCTCGGAGTACAGCCAAAGGAAATGCTTGCATGGAGCAGGTCGGGTCCTCGCCATTTCTCGAAAACACGGACACGAACAACGGTATTCTCGTCCAAACTCCAAGAGGTATTCACGGCCATCGGAATCAGGGTGACAAACTCGGAAGTTATAGACGGTTGCACCACCAGGAACACATTTCCGGATTTGAGTCAGTGCAAGGTTATCGGTCTTAACCATGCTGTGGAGCGCGGTATAGAAATTCGCTATCTTCTTCGTCAAGAACCCCCTTGCCACTCGCTTTCACCTTAACACCGTTGCGAAGTCTCTCCTCCACGTCCATCTCCGAATTCTCCGATCTCACCAGATGTCCTCGAGCCTCTTCTGGGGTCACATCCTCATGGGCAACGCAAACACCAAGAGAACAGAGACGAGTCTCCTCACTTTCCAGGATCTTTGTGTCCGGTGCAACAAGAAGTTTGGGTACACTGTTCGCCCCCCCCTCGGGCAGTCCAGGCATCGAAACGTGACAACAATACCATGGGTTTTGAACACATTTCCACGAGCAGAATATAATCCTCCGGATCGGGGGAGTGGTCCTCACTTCGCGAACTTGACCCTTTTTAAGAGTTAAGTTTTTTGCTGGAAAATAATAGGTCAAGCTTCCGGTGTACCCAATAGTCAGCTGCCCTTTCGCGATTGGGATGTCGTGACGAGAACCATTAGACTTCCGTCCATAGCATTTACCGTTAGTGCCTGCCCGCATGACGTGAAGCAGGGAAGGTTGGAAGTCCCCACCAGCTTCCGGGTAAACGCGAACTAAAGTACGCTCCGGACGTGCCGCAGAGGTAGGTCTTGCCGCCGAGGTAGGTCTTGCCGCAGAGGCAGGTGGCACCGCCGAGGTAGGTCTTGCCGCCGAGGTAGGTCTTGCCGCAGAGGCAGGTGGCACCGCCGAGGCAGTGCGCGTCTTCTTGGAGGCGACGCCTTCCGAGGGAAGTTCCGCAGGGCGTTTGCGCGAAACCCCCCCATGGTTTACCTTATCTGGACGGTGGGTGTCCGTTGCAGGGATGCCCCTCTGTGGAAGCCATCCTGTCGCGCCAGCACGAACTGTTTGCATTAATTCGCGACCATCTGCAAACTCTGCCTGAGTAAGGACGCCTTTAACCCACTTATCCTCCAATGAACGAATACGACCTTGCACGCACAACAAGTGCTTTGATGAGTTCTGCCGGTTCATCGCCAGGCAAATTTGTCGAATCTGCATAAGGCTATCGAATTCCACCGACTCCAACAAGGTGGAGTAGTATGCCCCCCACGATCTCCACTTCGCGTGCATGCTTTCCGCAAGGCATACAAGCGGTCGTTGGATTTCGGCGGTCATGTCTTCGGTTTGTTCCTTGAATTGCGACAGAATGTGCTGCGCGTGCCGTATTTGGAAAACGAAGTACGCATTCAATTTTGGCTGATTCGACCTGCCACATTTCTCAGCATACCAGGCGAAGATGGCAGTTTCACAGGACACCTTGGCCTCGGGAGTAGAGTAAATCCATCGCTGTAACAGGTCTTTGTGCACGGCATGGAGATCTGATGGAATAAGAGATTCGATCTTATGTAAGTTCTGCCCCCAATGGAACGTGCACTCCAGATTGTTACGGTCATCTTGGTCTGGCCAAACTTTCTTGATTGCTGCCCAGTTAGCACCTGTGCCCCAAATATTAATCAGTTCTTGAAAACCAAGCATATCATGCGTAGGTTTACACGGTGCTGACAATCGTATACGATTGTCAGAACGTTATAAAGTGCAAACTCACACATAGAAAACTATGATTATTGACTTGCCCTGTATTTCATGCGTAGGTGACAATCGTATACGATTGTCAACGGTTCTGACAATCGTATACGATTGTCAGAACTGGGTAACTTACAAACTCTCCCATTGGAAATTATGATCTTTAACTTACCTGCTGCATCTCCCATGAAGCCGTAGAATAATACTTCCGCACGCGGGTGTTCGGCTGCTACCGTCTTCTTCACCAATGTCCAAAACAGTACCTGTGTTTCGGTACAGTCTTTGGGTACGTTCATGGTGGCAATAGTGAGCAGGGCGTTGGCCTCTATGGAGAACACGTGCGCCCCCATCGTCACCCAATCCCCAGAAACCTTGCGATGTACGAAATCCAAGTGGACGTACGCTGAGCGGAGGTAGTGGTCGCTACTTTTCGGGTGCATGCGACGCACGAGATCGACACCTCCATCCACTCCGACACTGGACATAACGAACGTGCGAGCAAAACTGTCGATGTTCCCCTCGTCCGCGAAAGATTGCAGTAGGCCCTTACCGTGCTTAGCAGCCCATTGGGAAACGGCTTGCATGCCCTCATCCTGTCGACGACCTCGCACGAGATTCCGGTCCACTGCCTTATCAATCACGTTCATTTTCCTCGCGATGTCTGGTAGCTGGCTAGGGTCAAAAGAAGAGTCTTTTGGAAAGATGGTTTCCGTGAGTAAAGTCCTTTTCACCTGGCACACGTTTCGAACTCCACCGGTGTTTAGAACCTCCTCAGCCCTAGTCTTAGCTGCTTTTAGCTCACCCACGCTGGGGTTGTCGGTGGACAACACGGAATGGTTGTGTCCAAGGGAGCTAGTAGACAGCTGGAGGATGTTCCAATCGGAGTCTTCTTGGATGGTTACTTCAAACGGACAATTGCCGGAATGAGTAGGCGCAGCGTTGCAAAGGGCGCACGCCAGATTGCGGTTCTTAAAGGTACCGGTGAATTGGAAACGGTTACGATCACCCGTTTTACGAAACACTACACATGCATCGTTCTCGCAGGATAAAGCCCCACCACATCGAGTAGTTCTAGTAAGACGGCCTCTGATACGTCTTTTGTTCCCAGAACGCATCCAGGTCTGCGGATCGTATTTTAAGAAATCTCTCCAAGGAGAGAAATGTCCAGCACGTGGCTTGTAAACTACCCCCGGAAGGAGAGGTACTGGAAGTTCATCGACAAGCTCGCCAGGCTGACCTGGCGCTATGTCTTGGGACAAATCAACATGCTGAGAAAAATCTATCGGAATAGCTGGTCCGGCATAGGCTGTATATTCCGATTTGACCTTGTGCTTGAGCTTTGGTTCTTGTCCAGCGCTGGAGGATTTCGTAGATTCATACGGTTCTTTTGGCGGTGGAGGCGATTCGGTTAAGTCAAAAACTAAATGTTCATGCTTTATTTCAGGGCGAGGCGGAGAAGCTGATGCTTGGGAAGATTCGTGTGTGGCTGTTTCAGCATTCGCACAACCGGTCTTCACGTCACTAGATCCGGGGGTTGAACTGACACCACCGATCACAAGTACGACAGCTCCGTCAGGGAACACGGTACCGAGTTCGACAGCTTGCACGTCTTCTGTGCTGCGCATGTGAAGAAGCATCAGGGTGTCGGTAAGGGTTGGAAACAAGGCCTGTAGTAACGGAAGAGATATTGGCACGGTATGCGGGACATCCAAAGCATGATTACCGTATCGCAGGGAAGCCGGCATGGTTTCCTAAGGTACCATGAAAAATGAATTATTTTATGGAAATAATACCCTATATAGACATGATAAAAATATGAAAAAAAAATATGAAACACGTTTGACAATCGTATACGATTGTCAAGCTCTGTGGTTAGGTTCGTCTCTCTGACGCAAGTTTGCCACTCGCAGACGACTGGGTTATACCCCATTAGTCCCTGGTTAGGGGGGGAGGGGGGAGTTAGTGTATATTTATTAAGTATGAAGAAAAAATTAATTTTTTCTTAAGTATGGGAAAACGCAGGCGTCGACGCGGGCCGACGCGTTACACTCCTTAAGTATGGGCTTAAGTATGGGAGCCCTAATTTGCGAAATCTTAGAATGTTAAGAATGTTTGGTCCGTCCGTCCGTCCGTCCGTCCGTCCGTCCGTGGACGGACAGTGGACGGACGGACGGACGGACGGACGACTTTCGTGGACCAATACCAACACTCTCGCTGGTACGAGGACTTGGTAGAGGTAGGAGTCCATCAGATGGAGCACGTGCCAGGGCGCTGCTTGGTAGTACCGGACGCGCAGTCCCGGCGACCAGACTATCAGGAGATGTCAGCCAGAGAAGGTTTGAAGGAAAAAGGGATTGTGGATCGCGCCACGGACGGGCCCAGAGACTCCGCACCGAAAGGCAGGGGGTCCGAAGAGGACGAGGATCCTACCTCTGTCCTCGGGGCAGTGGACCGCGCCACTGATGGACCCGAGTACTCTGAGCCGAAAGGCAAGAGATGTGAAGAGGACGAGGATCCCACATCTGTCTTAGGCGCCACCTTCGAGTATAGTGATTCCGAGGACGAGTCCTTCCCTCCCACCAGTCCGGCACCGGTCATTGGTGAGCTCACCCATCTGAATGGGCTCACGTGGGTAGAGACGCCGGCCCTCTGGCTGGACGCAGCTGCCACCCTAGCAGTAGGCGAGAAGTCCTTGAGGGATGCCGAATCGCTAGCAGTCATGACCAGAGCAGACCGAGCTAGGGAACAGGCCACAGCAGAAGTCCAGAGTCATCCGGAGAGAGGAGCACCGGGGACCGACGAGTTCCCCCATCCTGAGACCCAGAGTCATCCGAAGGCAGCCGGAAAGGTACCTGAGCCCGTTAAGCCCCCAGAAGGTAGCTCCCACTACGACCAGGTCGTAGATCGCCAGGACTGGAAGCTGATCAGGGAGCGCTTTGAGGAGATAGCGGCCCAGTACGGGATGTTTGACGTTGACGCGTGTTGCGACTCCATGGGCGTTAACCGGCAGGTTGACACCTATTGGACCGACTGCTTGAAGGAAAAGTGGCGCGGGAAACACGTTTGGTGTAACCCCCCTTACACGAAGGATTCGGACTTGATAGAAAGAATTCTTCGGCATTTCCTTGCTGAGTGGCGCGCCGATCCAGAAAACACCTCGGCGATGTTCCTTCTGCCAGACTATGACGCTCCCTGGAGGCGGTTGATTCACCCCAAGTATGGGCTTCATCCGGTCAAGGTCTTTGACACGAAGGACGAAAAAGGTCGTCCCAACCACCTCTTCGAGTCTCCTGATGGAGGTCGGCCCCCGCTGCGCTGGCCGGTCCTTCTGGTGTGGGCCCCAGCAGCCAGCAGGGCAAAGCCCCGAGCGCCGCCTGCGCGAAAGGACAGTGAAGCAGAACCCGACGAGCCTTTAGTCACTACAGGGGTTGCAGCAAAGGCCAGGGCAGCGTCAGGACCACTGAAGGCTGATGAGTTCGTTCGCGCCTTGCAAGCGGAATACGAACGCAGCCCGTACCTCAGCTCGTTGAAGAAAGAACTGATCGCAGCCCCACATCAGAGGACAGACACATTTCGCATGGTAGACGACATGATATGGCGAGTGGCAGAAGGGCGGTATCAGCTAGTGCTAGCTCAGGATTCCCCCCTCAGAGAGCTGGTGATGCGCGAAGCACACGAGTCCCCAGCAGCAGGGCACACAGGAAGGGATAAGACACTGGACAGGGTATCCCGTCGTTTTTGGTGGCCACGCATGAGCAAGGATGTCACCGACTGGTGCAAATCCTGCGTCGTGTGCCAACAGACCCGGCCACGCAACGGGTATCCAGACGGTCAGCTTAACCCCCTGCAAGTCCCAGTAAGACTGTGGCAAGTGGTTAGTATCGACTTCGTCACTGGGCTGCCTCGCACAGAGCGAGGGTACGACGCGTTTGCTACCTTCACGGACAAGTTGTCCAAGATGGTGCACGTAGTCCCCATGCTTTACGCTGACAGCTCAGCTGCACAGATCGCGCGCATGTATTTCGACCAAGTGTGGCGTTTGCACGGCGCTCCCATGAAGATCGTCTGTGATCGGGACTCCCGCTTCAGGGATGAGATGCATCTCGAGCTACATCGGTTGATGGGAGTCCAGGTTGCCTCTACCACGCCGTACCACCCACAAGGTGATGGGCAGGCAGAGCACACAAACCACACGGTCGAACGCATGTTGCGCGCGTATGTCGACGCCAACCAGCACGATTGGGATTTGTGGTGTACCCCGGTCGAGTGCGCCATTAATGACTCTCGTTCCGCCGTCACGGGCTTCACCCCTTTTGAACTGACGTACGGTCACGCTCCGGCCTCTCAGCTAGACTTCTTCGTGGAGGCAGCTCTTGCATCACGGAGAGGCCGAGCTAAGGGGGGGAGGGGTGCAGCAGTAAAAAAGGGTACAGCCCACGAGACAGCCCGCCAATTTGTTCGCCAGTTGCAGCTCGCTAGGGAAAAGCTGCTCTTAGCTCAGCAGCAGCAGATCGCCCAGTACGACGCGCGTCACAAGTCCAGGAGTTACGCAGTAGGCGATGAGGTTTGGGTGGACGCCACGTACCTCACCCAGCCGGGCGACCGCGGGTTGCACAAGAAATTGCTTAAGAAGCGCCTCGGGCCCCTTCGGGTGCTGGAAGTCTTTCAAAGCGACAGGCAGATGGCCCTTCCCGCGAGCGATAGAGGCGCACCGTCGGCCTATAGGTTGCAGACGCCTAAGCAGCGGAAAGTGCACGATGTGTTTACCGTGGACCGGCTTTCGCCGGTAGAGTCGAGCAGCCGCTTTGTTGAGAGAGCTAAGGAAATTCCCCCTCCTCCGTTGGACGTCAGCGGGCGCAAGGCAACCCACGTCGAGAGGGTGGAGCGTTCGCGCACGCGCCAGCGTCAGGGTAGGAGGTGGACGGAGTACCTGGTCAAGTGGACAGGAATGCCCCGCAGTGAGAACGAGTGGAAGACCCGAGAGGATCTGGAGTGGGACGGAGCCGGCAGGCCCGGCGTTCCCAACCGGGCGTTGTTGGAGTTTGAGAGGATCGAGGCTAAGAGAGTGGAGCGAGAGAAGCTTAGGGTCCGTAAGAGGCGCGACGAGTCCGCAGGAGCGGTATGGACCACGCTCTCGGAGGAGCTCAAGGTAGACGGAGCAATGCCATGGGTGCCAGAGGAGAGGTTTGATGAGGAAGTAGGAACTTTCGCGAGAGTATCTGCTCAGAGCACCCTGCCGCCAGTCAACGGAGCCGCAGCACTTGAGAAGGAGCCAGTCGGCCAGTCTAAGATTCTCGTATTGTTTTGTGGGACCGGGTCAGTCGAGAGGCAGTTCACTAAGCAATTTCCCAACAGCGAAGTAGTTGCCGTAGACATTCAGCCCAAGTGGGGCCCCACACATTGCGAGGATATCATGCGATGGGACTACCGACAGTTCAGACCAGGACACTTCGACGTAGTCTGGGCTAGCCCACCTTGTACAGAGTACAGCCAGGCGAAGACGGTAGGCATCCGAGATTTGCGCGCTGCGGACAGGCGAGTTCGTAGGACATTGGAGATCATCCGGTACTTGAGGCCCGAAGCATACTTCATTGAGAACCCGAAGGGAAGAGAGCCCCACGGTTTGCACACGCGTCGATGCATGAGCAATCTACCAGCTCCGCACCTCGTCACGTACTGTAAATACGGGACCGCATACAGGAAGCCCACGCACATCTGGACCAACGTTCCGTTGCGCACACCCTTGCGAGTGTGCGATTCCGACACGCCTTGCGAGTTCTTCCGGCAGAACGGTAGGCACGAGAAGGTAGCGCAAGGAGGGCGCGCGATGAGAGCCGGAGGTGTGTTTGCGAAGGGCATGGGAGCGCGAGAGAATTTGTATGGGATTCCGTCGGCACTGTTAAAACAGCTTTTCCACAACCTGACCCTACATGAAGAGGTGCATGCGTTCCTGTCTGAACTGCTTGTCAGGGAGGATCTGAGCGAGATGAGCGTTTTAGTCCAGTCAGCTGTTGTTGAGAGCATTGACCCGCCCGAGTGTGAGCCGGAACCGATAGCGTTAGCGGGAGTACGAGCTGAAGTGACGATCATACCTGAGGGCGGATGGGAATCTGACGCGAGTGGTCTTAGCGATTGAGAGCGTTGGGGAGCGTCGGGAAGAGCGGTGGCTCCAGCCTTGGCGAGACCAGGCGGCAGGTGAGAACCTGGGTAATCCATCCGAGAGAGCAGTGGCTCTAGCCTCGGCACAGCCAGGCAACAGGTGGAAATCTGTATAATCCATTTGAGCAGTGGCTCTAAGCCTCGGTATGACCAGGCGGCAGGTGAGAACCTGGATAATCTATCCAACCGAGCAGTGGCTCTAGCCTCGGTGCGACCAGGCAACAGGTGGAAATCTGTATAATCCATTTCACGAGAGCATTGGCTCCGGACCTGGCACGACCGGGCAGCAGTTGGAGATCTGGGTAAAAGCTCTAAGCACTCCGAGGAGGCGGTGAAGGTTTAAAACCTTTCCTCCGGGCCGGCATCCCGAGAACTGTCAGGTAATTGGCAAACCTATTGTCATCCCCTGTAAGTGTACCGTGTTGGAAGGTTTAAAACCTTGAGCGTGGTAGGTGAAAGGGTCCGCATCGAGGTACCGGTTGGTATGCGGGAACGGCTGCGCTATCAGTAGGTTGTATGGATGATTGCAATGTAATATATTGAATTGCAGTAGCAAACCATTGACTATAATTGTAATTGCTACAGACACGCAAATTTAAAGCTATGTTACAGCAACTATACCTACGCAATATCCCCTTAGGCATCCAAAGAGCTCCGCAGCTCAGGCTACAACTGTCAGCTAATCATGCCTATCGAATCTTAGTGTGCTCGGTTGATTGTGCAAGTATCACATTTCCTGCATGCACGCACCAGTCAATCACTTGTTGATATGGTGAACGCGCAAGAAATAAGTGCAAATGCATTCGCAGTATCAAAACGATCAGCCGCAGCATGGTCAGCAAATAAGACGGGGAGAGGCAGATCCCGCCGTGCGCATTCCCCACTCGCGCTGCTACCTATCCAAACAATTTCGTTTCATTCTGCAAAAGACAAGTACATGCAATAAAGGGATAGATGAAATTCCAGGGCATGGCAAAAGAATCCGCTAAGATCTTTTGCCCTCTCGATCGCGGCTGCGACTCAGCAAAAACCGCAAACAACGGCATGTGGATGGAGGAAAGCGTTACACGCATCGATGCGGCCAAAACGCCACTGCCCTGCACGTGAATCAATGAATTGAACCTTGCCATAGGAGCCGCCGTACGAAGACACACAAATCATCTCCGATCAATCCGATACAGCGCCGCCAAGGTTAGCTGCTGCGGCGAGATGTTTGAAAAGTGAAAACGCTGTCAAATCTGCGAGGCTAGATATATGAAATTTATCATTAATTTGAATTAAAAGTTCTGGGGATCGCAGCTACTTTTATCGGCCAATTACATGCCAACACGCAACGCAACAGCGTATGCTTGCGCTCCCCACCAAATGGAGATTTTTTGTATCGCGACCTTCGAAGGTCCTTGTGCATGCTCGACTGTGAAACGGAAAGACGGAATGCTTGTTGTCATGTGATACGATTGCAACTATTGCATATGCCATACAGATTAGTGGTAATTACTGCCTTGACTGGTAGGAAAATCTTGTTAAATTATGCTATCGAACAATTCCAAAACCAGGCATACCGCTAACATGATTTGTTTTTTGAACATTTCGTTCCCGGACAACCTTAAGTAACATCAAACTCAACGCATCCATAACGACATATCCACAATATTTTTTAAAAAATATTCCCAGACTTTGGGTATCCCCTTATTCCTAACAAAAACAATGTTCGAACGATCTCCACTCCATCTTCGGAGCGTCAACAATTTGAAATCCTACAGGTTACCAGAAAATGAATGGTCTGAGAGAGAGAGGGAGCACAACCATACAATTTAGAGTATGGTCTATTATATACACTCATGCGGACATGCTCCTAACCACATTCGTCCCTCCGGAGATCGCTGCACTACTGGCTACTTGCTGGCTGGTGGAGCCATCAAGGTCATCACTGATTGCAGTAGCCTGGCAGGGTGAAATCGTACTGTTCTTTGCTTGTCCGTTCTCTTCATTGAGTGCTTCAAACGAGCTCCCCTCAATTCCGCTTAGCTCTCCGTGCACACCTATTTCCATGATCTTGACATCCCCTCCCTGATCCAAATGCGCCAAGGGATTATTGTACTCCGTATATGCACCCTCTATTGATGGGGCATTGCTGGAGTGGACCTCTTTTCGATGGGTAGAATCTCTCTCCTGGCCTTCAGGGTTCACGGCCGAGTGCTTTGCCTCCTTCATGAGTTCTGGCATCTGCACTCTCATCTCTTCAGCTGACCTCGGTACGTTAGGTGCTGAAGCATCTGCTGTGGCAGCTTCAACTCCACCACTCTGGAGATAGGCCTGAGCTTCGATGGTGAGCACCAAGATAGAAGACAGCATACGCTTGGTGATGCCGTAGCAGATGGCGAGCACCGTGGCCACAAAGGAGACGGTGGCGGTGCCGCTCCATGTGCCTGTGAGTGAATTAGCGAACACAAGGATGACCGCTTGAGGTACGTCCTCCAAGAGGTTTGTCACGAGGCCCAGCATTTGCACTCGCGTCTCTTGCTGGGGAGTGAGCTTGGCGTTGAGGAAGGGCAGCGTGCGGCAGCTCACGACAGTGAACACCTCCACATTGGTGAAGGCAAGGAAGAAGATCAAGGCGGCGATAGAGGTGTTAGCCGCGATCCACTCGTACATCTCCTGGTTGGTGCGCATCTCGTGGATGAGGAAGTGTGTCATCACTGCAGCGTTGGCGAGCATGGAGAGCACAAGGAAGACCACCGCGGCATAGTAGCACCCTCGAATCTCCTCATCGCCGTCGCTGAGATCCGTGTGGATGTAAACGATGTCGGAAATTATGTCAACCAGCGCTAGCAGCGTGATGAACAGTGCCAGGTGGTTGGTACCCACCCGGTAGCGGTCGGCAACCTTGCACAGAAGCCACAGGAAGAGCCCACCGCCAAACACCCCACCAATGGTGCCCCACGCAATACGATCTGGGTTTCTATGTGGAGGAGGATGCGGAGGAGGATGTGGGGGAGGATGCGGAGGAGGATGTGGAGGAGGATGCGGAGGAGGATGCGGGGGTAACAAGGAGGATGGGGGCATGGAGTATGATGCGGATTGGTTGAGATGTGAAGTGGTAATGTCACTTGCGGAGACAGTGGGGTAGCTAGAAAAGAATGCGGAAGAGGCGAAGAGGATAGAGGGCTGCGTGGTAAGGGTCGCAAGTAACGTGCCGCATGAGGTGGTGGAGCCAAGATCACAGTTAAAGTCTGTTTTGCTGGCCTCCTCGGGTGGATAGATCACCTCCGTGGATACCAGTACGCTGCCGGCAGAAGACCGCAAGAAGTGCACCACCTCGTCGTCCCCGAGCACTCCGTTGTGCAACGCCTCAACGTACTCAGCGCGGAACGACAGGACATCGGCAAGATAGTCCGTGTAACGCAAATCATGGAAGACAATCGTGAATCCCACGACAAAGCTCTCCGGGTCCTGGGTAAGAGGTGGAGGTGGAGAGGGGCAGGGTGGTGGCAGTGGGCGCAATGGGGGTGGTGGCGGCAACGGAGATAATGGCAAAGGGGGTGGCAATGGAGGTGAGGGAGGGACTGGTGGCAGGGCATCAAGTACGATAACCAGGCCTTGCAGCGTGGAAGTGGGAGGCGAGGTGAATGTCACCGCGCCGGAGACGTTGTAGGTGCCGGGCAGGAAGCCACATAGGTCAACATAGCAGCCATGGTTACCACACACATCGTCACCCTGGAAGTCCCACGACAGGGTCAAGCGACCTACCGCGCTGACGTGGATATGCTGGATATCATCCACTGTCTCCTCCTCGAATGGACGCACGCAGGTGGCATCTGGGGAGCCCTGGTAGTACACGCGGATTGGCTCACCTTTGCCGATGGTCACTGTCGGGGGTGGTGGCGATGGGAGAGGAGGCGAGGTTGGAAGAGTGGCAGCTCAAAGGAGGAGGAGAGCAGCAGCAATGGAGAAGAGGAGGGTGGTGGGGAGAGGGAAGAGGGAGCTACTGCAAGTATCCAGTGGACATGGAGGAAGAGCTGATGGAGAAGGGGCGGAGGGTGGAGGTGGAAGGGTGGAGGTGGAGCTGGCGGTGGGAGGGAATGGGGGGATGGGGGTTGGTGGTGGTGGAACAGTGGCGGTGGGAAATGAGGAGGAGATGGGAGTGGTGGGGTTGGAGAGGGTGGTGGAGGAGGGGCATATGTGGTGCGGACTGTGCCAGACACTGCACTCGCTGGGTTCTCATCAGTGAAAGTGACGGTGCCGGTGATACCATATGTGCCCACGTCGAAGCCGCACAACGTGATGGTGCATGTGCCATCCGATGCGCAAATGTCGGAGGATTGGAAATACCAGTTCAGCTGTATGGGGCCGGAGGCGGTGATGGTGAGGGTGTAGATGGGGGCTGAAATCACAACCACCATACACGTGAGGAGGGAGGAGCCCTGGAAATAGATGATGGAGATGCCCCCAGCGCCAGAGTTAGCATCATTGATGTAAAGGGTTGGAGGCGGTGGGGACGGGGGGGGAGGGACGGTGGAGGATACCGGAGGTGTTAGGGGTGGTGAAGGCGGTGGCGGATGAGAAGTAACGGGGAGGTGGTGGTGGCGGTGGTGGTGGTAACGGGGAGGAGGTGGTGAGCGGTGATGGTGCAATTACGGCGATTAGCAGCGGTGTTGGTGGTGGAGGAGGAGGCAGGAGAGGGAGGGGGTGGCGACGGGGGTGAAGCGATGACGAGCGATGGTGATGAAGGGGCAGGAGGTGAGAGGGAAATAGTGGGGTCGAGGTGATGGTGGTGAGGTGGAGGGTGAGGGAGGGAGTGGAGGAGGAGGCAGTGGTGGGGGGGTTGAGGTGGAGGTGGGGGGCGGGGGGCGGGGGGCGGGGGCGGGGGGCGGGGGCGGGGCGGGGCGGGGGTGGAGATGGGGGCGGGGTGGGGGGGCGGGGTGGGGGTGGAGATGGGGTTGGAGGCGGAGCGAGGTGGGGAGGCAGTGGTGGGGAGGGAGGGAGGTGGGGCTGTGAAATAAGCAAATGGCGCAGCCCATCAGCTCACCATCTACCACAAGATACAGTTGACCAGACTGACATCTACTGCGTGACAACTCATAACAGGAAGTCTCCAATTTCCTGGCAACTATGTTTGCGCAGCAACCGTATGTGCGCAGCGAGATGCGGAATAACTTATGCCACGTCAGCTAACGTCAGCTCCGTGGCCTTTTGCAGAGAGAATTGCTGAGAAAATTTAAAAAGTTTGCTCACAGAATGCCAAATTCCGCCGATTTCTTGCCGCATTTGAATTCTACTCTCTGAATCATTTGTGACATCATGACCAAATATTCTGTTCTCTCAGCACGGTCTGAATCATTTGTGACATCACGACTGTATGTTCTGTTCTCTCAGCACGGTCTGAATCATTTGTCACATCACGACCGGATATTCTGTTCTCTCAGCACCATCTGAATCATTTTTGACATCACGACCAAATATTCGCCATGTCACCCGGCAAGCATCACTCCCAAAATCTCCTATGAAGGAAATACTTGAGCGCAGTCCTCTTGAAATGAACAAAACAGACTGAAGAATCGAAATGCGATAATCGAAATGAGGCGGCACGCTGGTCATCGCCAACAAACCCGGCAGCGTGTGATAGCGATGTACACCTTGTGACAGCAGTGAAATAACCCTGCACACGTCAGCTGTGCGAACCAAGTCACTGAGAAATGTTGCTGGCTACTCCCTAATGACTAGACTACTAGACGACCAGACGACGGCTAATCTAGCTCAGCCCGGAGACACTGTGCAGTGACTGTGGTGGTCAAACCATCCAAGAGCCACCAGATGCCAATTGCGCGAAAGCAGGCCAAGCAGATAGAGTCAGTTCTGTAGTTTTGCACTTCGGAAGTATATTTGATCAGAAATCATTGTTCCTGTGATTGCGCCACACACGTACAACTTTCCTGTGTCGCGCAATCTCGAAGGTACACGATCAGGAGAGGGGCAATCCGCCAAACACTTAAAGAATACCTCCATTTGATTAACAAGGCTTTCTAAACATGCTGATATACACATGACGGACTTCCTCACGTGAGCTTCACTGACCTATGTTGCAAAAAGAATGCCCATGCAACATTTTTTGGCAGTGCTCAATGTGTGCATTTGGGAGACGAGAGATGTGTGACTCAGACTGCCGATTGTAATCAATAGGCAGAATACCGGGATGTCCCACCCGCCACAGGGACCTCAATGACGACGATTCGGCATCAGTCCGAGAAATAGAATTTGCTGAAGACACCGATATAGCATTAGCCAGCACCAGCTGGCGCCAGGCTCCAGACGCCCTGGTCCATCATCAATGCTTGGTATCTGGGCATGTGCTTACTATACTGTGAAGCACGAGTTGACCTTTAATAGCGGACACATCGAAGTCTGGACATAGGTAAGCAGAGGTACCAGGCGATGAGACTGGTGGAAAGGCCACAGGCGAAAGACTGGAACTCGGCGTGGGAGGAGCTGGGAGAAAGCCGTCCACCACGAGCCGCGCCACAGAACACAACAGGGGGTAACCTAAACGCAGTGCTCCAGCTTTGCGCAGCGGAGGGAAGCGCAAAGTTCTGGCGATGGCCGCCGTCGCCAGCTACAGTGCGCCTGCCTGTTGCTCACCTGAAGTCCAAGGGGACAACCAAGGCGGCACGCTTGCAGCCCTACCTCTCCGCAATCAACAAGTGCCATAGAGACAAGGGGCACGCAAATGCCGGCCCCGCAAACCGCTGTGATCATTTATGTCATTGTGCCTTTAGCAGTGCAACGGATGTCTTCCCTGCAGGCGTAGGAGGTGACCATAGATGCCACAGACGACACAATACAGACTTAGCTGGCAGTTGAGCGCATTGCATGGATGCCCGCCTACGAGCTTGGCCTGCATCCAGTGGGCACGACGGGAGAATCCAATGCTTCGTGCAAGGCCTTGCGCTGCACTCGTGGATCCGTGGACCAAGCTGCACCGGCCATTGTACAGAAAGAGATCAGGATATGGATATGACGGATTGTCCCAATGGTGATCAAACGCGAGAGGGTTATTATGTCAACACTTTGGCAGTACCTGGGCAAGACTGCCCCAATGATGTGCCGCTTGTGTCGATGTACACAGTGACATCGTCAGGAACATCGCCGCACAGCCCCAGATTTTCATGCACTTGCCTGCTCCCCCATGCCCCAACCATTGTGTTGTCAAAACCAAGATCAAGTTCACACATGCCAAAAAAATGTCTTAATCCTGCTAACCAAAGGCGGCCCTCTGCCACCCCAGTGGGTAAGAGAAGCAGGCAGGAAGCGTAAGTGGCCATGGCGAGTCACCACACGGACAACAGTGCTTGATGAGCTGCAATGAGCAGGTCTGCGGCTCTCCCTTTTCTTCCCGGTGATGCAGCCCGCCCAGTTCGGCTCTGTTTCTTTTTGCAGAGGGCTACAAGAGGATGTTCTGCACAGACACTCAATTCACTTGGCGACGGGTAAAGTAGCCCCGCATGCAAGCTGAACCTCTTCTTTCAATCTTTGGAGGGTACTTGGCAACTCCAATGTGCATGCTCACAAGCAGTGTTTGAATTGGCAGTACTAAAATAAGGGATGTTCCGAGATCAGTGCGAGGATGGGCAAGTGTCCGGGGAAAATCCTTATGTAAGAAATGAGTAGAGGCGGCGGTGGTGTCATGCCCAGATTCTTGGGAGTGGAGGGGATCAATTTTTTGCACGGAGGTGCTCGAGGCGACACGCATTGGGCGAAGCCCATGCGGTGAAAATGTAGACTAGGGGGGCGAGGGGGGAAGGGGTTATTGGAATGTGCACTCTCTGTTGTTCTATGCACAAAAAACAGACACCCCGCACAAAATACAAAGCATGCACATCCCCGCGCATCCACTCATGATGTACGCGCAGCAGTATGCACTCGATATGGGCCCCATCGACCAAGACTGCTGCCCATTCCAAGAAGGCAACCTCAGCAAGCTCACCAGTTAACCCGAGCCGTTTCCTAGTTTTCAGCATGGCCAACACACCCAACAACATTAATTTCCCCCAAGCCAAAATATGGCAAGCCATCGAAAGGAGAGCGACTGCACTGTGTACCTGAGCCAATTAGCTGCACTGTGCGCCTAAGTGGGTAATTAAAGGATTCAGCACTTACTTCCGAACCCTTATCCCGATGCTCAGCAGTGAAGATTGGGAATGCCTAAGCCTCAATGATTCAACTGGCGACGGAGCGACTGCAGTGCCTGCACACTGATGCAATGCCCTTGAAGCTCCTTCACCTCTTCCCGTCGGGCTGCCCAAGCCATCTCCTTTTCGCGCAAGCCTGCACTATGCAAAATGCCTCCTGCAAAATGCAGGAAGTTGAGGAGGTGAGAGAGGCAGCAAGGCATGTTCTTTCACACACGCCAAAGGCAGGAGACCGGGAGACGTAAAAACACAGTGAGCACATCACTCGACAAAAGCGTGCCCAACTGGCCTATGCCGTTGTCATCCACTTCGCTGATTGGCTTTTCATGCCTGGTCGTGTAGGGCAGTTTCGATGGCTCCACTCGGTGATCTTTGGGAGTGTTAGGCTGGTCTTCCACAAAGGTGCAGCCTGGGAGCTAAGCTCAGTGGTGCTACGCCACACGCTGCACACTGTGTGGCTTCTCCTTGGCGTCTATGCCCGGGGGGCAGAGCTGGCGAGGAGAACTGGTTGTTTCTCACCCACCACAAGCTGCGGATGGTGCTCTTTGAGCTGGCCAAATCGGCTTCCCCTTTGCCATCAGCATTGCCAGACGACTTCACAGGGTGCCATACTTATTTGCCGGACCACTCCCCGGACCTGACGGTTCTACACCATGCAAAGGGGCCCCGCACAGCATCATATCTTCGATGCAGCACCGGCGCAGATGACGGCAATTGTGCACCGTGCGGCAGCTGTGATGGCTCCGGGGCCAGCAGCAAGGAAGGTGGCGATGAGTTAAGGGGGCGGCCTATGGGGATGTGAGTGGTGATAACTTGTGAGTACGCGCCCTCGCACGAGTTGGTTCTCTTCAGGGTGGAGGTGTACGGGGGGTTCGGGCCGGCAGTGGCTGTGCTTGGGGTTGAGTTGTATGGGAGGCTAGGGCCCACGGTGGCTGTGATAGGGGTGGAGTTGTGCAAGGGCCTGGGGCCGGCATAGGCTACGCTCAAAGTGGAGGTGTGTGAGGGGCTGGCGACAGCAGTGGCTGCGGTCGCGGAAGAGGTGTTTGCAGGGCTGGGGCCCACAGTGGCTGCGGTCGGGGTTGAGGTACACCAGGGGCTGGTCCCAGCAGTTGCCGTGTTCGAGGTGGAGGCCTCTGTGGGGCTGGGGTCAGCAGTGTCTTCACTCGGGGTGGAGGTGTACCGGGGCTTGGAGCTGGCATTGGCTGCGGTCCTTCAGTGGATACAGCGGGCAGCGGTACATGGCAGAGGGCGTGGCGGAGGAAGTGGCAGAGGGCGTGGCGGAGGAAGTGGCGGTGGACGAGGAGAGGGGCGAGGAGGTAGATGACGGGGCGGCACTTCACAATTACATGCAGTGCAAAGGAGATGTGGGCCCGGCAGCTCTCCTTTAAGCTAGCACGGGGGGTCGTGGGATGTGCATACAGATGGCCCAGGGGCGGTGCTCCACCAAGGGTAGTTGTCGCAGCGCTGGCGGCGGAGAGGGGCGAGAGCCCCAGTTTGGCTCATCGGAAATAGGAGTCCCAGTGGTGGAGCAGCACAAGGGATTGGCTCGTTTCCTGCCGCCGTGTCTACTATATGGCCACACTTAGATTTAATGGTCACATCTGTTTTCTAGGGTTTCAGATCTAGATATAAGGGTTTCTTAGGGTTTCTTTAGGTTTCCAGCATACTGACTGCTGCAGAAGGCCTCAACAGTCATTCTTTACACCAAACTGATCAGTATTGGTTGCAAATTCTGACGGCCCTCCTAAAGCATGCCCGTCTACTGGTAGTTCTTGGGAATGGTACCCCTTCTGATCCCCAGCTCAGTGTTTAACTTGTCCCCCATCCTCATGGGCTTGTTCAAGCCCCATGACCCCAAGTCTTTCGCGGTGGACTTTGAATGTGGGCAGAGGTAACGGTTTTGTAAAGATGTCAGCGGTGTTGCCATAGGATGTTACGTAGAGGGGCTCAGTGTTTTGGTTCTTGGCCTGTTCCCTTACGTACATGTTTCTGACCTCGGTGTGCTTGGACCTGCTGTTGTTAACATATTCAGACTCCAAATAAGTGGCTTCGGGCTGTTGCAGTACATGGGTGTTGGTCGATGAATGCCAACCTGACCCTCATTAAACACGTTAAGGATATATTTCACCTCTCGAGCTCCCTCCGACATGGCAATGATCTCTGCCTCTGTCACACTCATGGTTGCATCGTTGACGGGAAGATGACCAGACTGCCGTATAAAAACATTGCCATGCCAGATGTAGATCTGCTCGTTGCCTTGCAGCCAGCGTGGTCCCCATCGGTGTAGGGGCAGCTCGTCAACCCCCGATCGCAAAGTAACCCCCTGGCAGAGAAGCAGTGCAACGCTTCATATAGTCCCTCGAGGTACCTCACAACCTGCCTACAAAATGTTCTACGCCGTAAGTGCTGCAGAATCTGGAGAGGGTGGACACCGCTACCATGATATGTGGCCTGGTGCACCGGGCAACCCAGGACAGCCGCCCAAAGAAGTGCATGATAGGGCAGGCTGCTATCTTTCCCATCCGAAGGCGCCAATGCAAGCCGTGGGGACATGGGCAATGCTGCCCGTTAAGCATCCCGGAGGCCACATGCCTTAATCATCTGAGTAATATACCCAGTCTGAGACAGATTGGCCGCTCCATCCTCTCAGCGCACATCAATACCCATGACCAAATCCAGCACACCAATACCCATGACCAAATCCAGTACATCAAGATCCTCGCAAGCATACTTGGAGTGAAACGCGGTCACAAACGCGCCATAACACTCCTTACCGTCAGTGGTAATGACGTAGTCATCAACGTAAGCCAGTATGAATACCGTCAGCCCGGCATCCTGGATCTAGTATAAGCAGGGCTCCACCTCACTCCTCGGCATCCGCCGATCGTAGCTCATAATGAAGCTATCACTGGTCTCAAACTACTCCTTGCCTGCCTGCTTGAGACCATGCACAACCTTCAGCAGCTTAGCACAGGAGTAACCCCCGTACTCCAGACCTTGAGGGAGCCGAACATACAGGTCCTCTGCCAAGGTGGAGTCCAAGAAAGCCGTCTCCACATCCATATGGTACACCATCAGCCCAAGATTGAGCACCAGCGCCAATCACAACACTCTCAGAGGAGAGCTGTGTACATGGCACAAAGGTGTCGTGGCAATCCACCCCAGACTCCTGCGTGTTCCCCTTTGCGAAATTCCGTGACTTCCGCTTCTGCAGCTGCATGTGCGTGTCCATCTTGGGCCTCAGAACTAGTGGCATGCCTAGCTTGCAACCAACGGGCATGTCCTCCTCACTCATCATCAACAGAGCACCCGTGACTCCCACCCGGGCCTCCAGTTCCTCTTGAATGGACTGTAGCCACTGGTCAGCATCCGGCGAAGCGAGCACCTGCTTACAAGTCTTCGGTGAAGAAACTCCCTCGAGCAACATAGCAACTTGTCCTGCAACCGGTGCCTCATCCTGAGTAACCAGGCAGGTGCGCTCAGGAGGGTAATGCATCTTCCCAGCTGGGAGATCCATGAAGGTGAAGTTGGTGAGGAGAACCACACAGTAGGAATGTGTGCTAGCAAGCACTGCCCGAGCACAGATGATGGTCGCCTCAGGGTCGTCCAGACCACCGTTTAGGGTATTTTAGGGTTTGAAAACCCTAAAACATGCCGGTGCTCAATCCCATGCTGCTCGCAATCATCAGCACGTTGACCAGCCACCATGGTACTATTCCCGTCCGTGTGTAGCACCATGTGATATTGCTCACCGAGACGCATACCACTCCTGTGCTGCTTTACTTGTTCCTTCTGGTGTCTTGAATGCAGCAGGATAGTCCGACTGCTGCTTCAGAAAGAACAATCATATCCGCATTGTGCAGTCATCAGCGAAAAGCAGAAACCAGCGATATCCCCCCTACGCTGCGCCTGAACAGGTCACACGTGTCAGACCAAACCGGAAATCCATCCATCTCTGTGGCCAGGACCCCGCCAGTACCCCGAGCATGTGGCCTAATGGTCTTATCATGGCAGCTCGGACGATAATGACCCCATAATAATAATACCCATGGGGATATCCTGACTTATCATATGGTCTTGTCCCCACGAGTCCAAAACAAACATGCTACAGCAGCTAATTGTCAAGCTGCTGCAGCATATACCCATCCTTATATCTCATCTGCCCCACTCCTCTCCGGGCCACACCCCTGCCTATTAATGCCGCCCGCGCCTCCCATCGCTACCCGCATCGCTGTGTCTCACCATGGCACTACGCATAACCTCCCCGCGCACCGAGGCGACATCATCTCTGCTTCGTCCCCCCGACCCTGCTCCTGCCCCCTCACCGCTGCCCCAGGCTTCCCTTGGACCCTCCGCCCCACGCACATCCCGACTCCGCGCCTGCCACCGCTCCCACTGCGCCAAGCAGCAGCCCAATTTCGCCGCTCCTCTCATGCCCCAACGTGCTCGCTCTCACTGCACCCACCACGCCGTTTCCTGCCGCCGCCCTCCTTCCTCTGCTACCATGCCATCCCCTTCCGACCCCCCGCGCCGCCCTCCCGGGGTCCCTGTGCCTGCGCTGTGCGTCACCACAATCCTATCATAATTGTCACCCGGTACTTACATGTGATGTAAATTTTTGAGCTCCCCCAGCTCCGTCGGCAACGTGCCCGTCAAGCTGTTGCTGTCAAGCTGCCTGTGAGCTCCCCGCCCAAGCATCCCAACCATCTCAGCCCTCGAGGCACAAGCACTCCCTACGCGCATCCCGCTCCCTCCACCCTCACCACAACCCCCTCCCCCGCCCCACTCCTCTCCGGGCCACACCCCTGCCTATTAATGCCGCCCGCGCCTCCCATCGCTACCCGCATCGCTGTGTCTCACCATGGCACTACGCATAACCTCCCCGCGCACCGAGGCGACATCATCTCTGCTTCGTCCCC